>JAOTRH010012354.1:0-23006 GCA_034768845.1 Heliamphora exappendiculata
TTTTAAGATGCCGATTAAATTAAATTGTCAGTAATTAAATTTAATTGGTGGGTATCGAAAATCTTAACGTGGGGAGAAATGTTAAGCATTTAATAACAGAAACTCAATGCAAGAAGGTCTTGAGATTATAGGTTAGAGTGCAATTATAGTTCTTTAATGGTGTGAACTGTAATTCAGTATTTTATGAAAATTGTAGAAAATGCTGTAAGATTTTCATAATTACAGATACCACTACAACGCATTGCTTAATTGCAAAAATTGCTGATGGGTGTTTATGTTCCACTGGAAGTTTTACTCATAATTACTCCACAGGTTTCTGCTGTAGCCCTATAAATATGCGGGTAAGCTGAACCAGTTTCATAACTTGTCTTCGAGACTAAAGCTGTTTAGATCCTACCGGTACGAGTTCTTGATAGATTGTAACCTACAAGACATTCAAGAATTGCATAAGAGAATACGGTAAAAAGTTTAGCGAGAGTTTTAACTCAGAATCAAACTCGTAGTTGAAGATTTGATCGGTAAAAGGTATTTTTCTAAATTAATTTTAATTGCACGGGTTTTATTTTTAATCGTTCGATGTCAAAAATTTTATCTAAAACCCGTTTCGATATTTGCCTATATAGTTAATTTTTTATCGAATGTTATTTACAAAAATAATGATCTTGATAGTTTTACCTCCAACAATTGGTATTAGAGCCGCTTTGTTTTTTATTTACGGTTATCGGGACCGAGTAATTTTAGAACTGTTGCTAACTTTATTTTGCAGTATTTTTAATCTCGATTTTATGATCGACATTGTTTCATGTTTGATTGAATTGATTTGAATGATGATTATTTTTCTTAATTACGGGGGTTGTCCGTGATAGATCAAATGTCAACCTTCAGAACATATGGTCGATATAATAGCTACCTTTTGTTTTTAAAATATCTGTTGAGATTATTTAAGAATAGGTTGCAAATACTCAAGAATACGAAGAACGGAGGAAGTACCAGCGGTGGTTTCAGGGTTTTATGGACCACGGATCACGATAAGTTTTTTATTAGTTTTAAATAGTTTTTTTGGTGAGTTTTTTGTAGTATTTATGCATTAAAAATAGCAGCAAAAAATAAGCAAAAAATAGTGAAAAAATCACTAAAAATAGCCCAGTATCGGCGGCTTTGCCGGCGGCAGTTCGGCAGTGATTTTGATGATTTTTTGAGCCATTTTTAGGACTATTTTTTGATCAATTTTAAGGCATAAAATAGTAGTAAAAAATACCTCAAAACACTGTCCAAAAATCATAAAACAAACTGGGCGAAATAGTGCACAAAAAGGGGCAAAAACATCGGCGATTTCTTTTGCCAGCGACAGCGCAACAACAGTAGGTTCGGGGCTATTTTTCAGGACTTTTTTTAGACTGCTTTCGAGGTGTTCTCCAAAATATCATGTGGTTGGATATTTGAGTTATTTTTTCAAAAAATAACTGAGCGAGAAAGAAGCACTGAAAAAAACCCAAATAGGGAATTGTTTGTGCGGCGGCACACAAAAACGACGACAGTGGGTTCGAGCAATTTTTTTTGGGAAATTTTCAAGCAAATTTTTTGACATAAAAAATCCTATTTTTCAAGATATGTCTTTCGGTATAAAAATCATCAAAAATGGAGCTCGAATGAGGTGGCAAAAGCCATCTGAAGTAGGTGGCTAGGCAGCGTTGGTGGCGGCTGGTGGTGGCCGACGATTTGTTTTCTCTCTCTCGGGGCTGTTTTGATCAATATTCTAATATATTCGAGACTGATATATGATACACATATATATCAAAGTATATCAGAGACTCCTGATCTAATCAAGATACATAATCAGAAAAGAACATGGATTATTACAACTTATCTCTTCAGGAGATTGAAACGCTTTAGCGTTTTACTTTGATCATAAAATTGGGATATATGCATATCGTGTTTATATATTATGAACAGCGTGAATGATTGCATATCTATTTTATTTATGCTATAAATTTAATTAATTTAAAATTTTAATTTTAATTAAAATATTTTGTAATGAAAAGTAAAATAATATGTTTTATTAATTAATTTTAATTAGATGAAAAAAATTTAGATATTTTAATTTTTACAAAATATTACGTTTAAAATGATTTTCATAAAATCGGATATCTTGAAAAAACGTACGAACTAATTTTGAGTTTTGAATTAATTAAGTGGAAAAATATTTAATCGAAATAAATTAATAGTTTTTGAAAAATATGGAACAAAAAATAAAATAAATAAATACCTTTAATCACTATCTTAGCTAAAAAGTTGAAGAAAAAATTATGCATTTATTAAATTCTATTTGTTACGCATTGAAGCACGAAAAGATGGTTTGGAAAATCAAAATATTTAAAATCGTGTACACGGAAGGATGTTTGATTCTTTCAGATCGTGTAGTTTTCAAAACTAATAAATTTATTTTAATTAAACGAATTTTTATAACTCTCAAAAATATTTTAAAAATCTAAGTGGGAGAGAAAATTTATTTTGCAGATAAATCACGCGGTCTCCATCACCAGTTTGTAGGCGATATAATTGTTAGTGCGAATCACTTTTCAATTTGAAAGGTTAATTATGAAGCGATTGATTTGGGTTTAAATGATGGTTAACACTTAGCTGTATATAATAATATCATATACATCTGAGTAACTGCTGTTAGATATTGGATTGAAGCCATTTTAATAATGAATTCAAAATTTTGCTCGTCATAATTAATGGTATTTTTTAATTATGTGATTCTCATGATTAAAATAGTTTTCAACCCACTTGTTTCTATACTCAAAAAAAATAAATTTATGAAACCGAATTATGTTGACTGAAAACGAAACATAGACATTGCATTAATTGCTAAGGATTATAAATTTATATCAACTGAGATATATCCACCGATACCTGATGAGGGGGCTACTGAAAAGAAAACTCAGGTCCATCAAAAGTGACAGAAAGTTGATCAGATGGCTCATTGTTACTTTTGGATTCAATGTCAAATATTTTACAGCATCAGTATCTGTTTGTGCCCAGTGCCTATGACATGATTATGAACCTCAAAAATATGTTTACGGATCAAAATCGTGCTGCTACGCAGGTGGCCATGAGATCTCTAATGAATGCAAATATGGCTGAAGATACACCAGTTAGGGATCATGTTCTGAAGATGATCAATCTTCTTAATGAATTGGAGATCTTTAGAGCTGAAATTAACAGGAAAACCCAGGTCGACATCATACTCTAATCATTGCCTAAAAGTTTTAAGCAGTTCTACCTAAATTATTCTATGAATAAGCTCAGCTACACACTGGTAGAACTTCTTAAGGAACATCAAGCAGCCGAGAGTGTTCTTAGGAAGCCAAGTTTCGTGTATGTGACTGAGAAAGATTCTTCGTCTAAGTTGAAAGGCAAGAAGAAAAAAAAAATTTAGACACAGAAAAACACAGGTCCAAAAGCAGTTAAGGGACCAAAAGCTAGTGTGAAGAAGCCGAGGCAAGTGCTATCACTGTAACCAGTTTGGGTATTGGACAAAGCAGCGTCTAGCTATTCCCAGTAAGCAGACCAAACAAGGTAATTTTTGTTTAATGGTTGTTGAAACATATTTAGCGGTGTTATCTACCCCGTACCTGGTGTGTAGATACAAGAATCACTAATCATGTATGTAATTCTTTGTAGGAGTTTTAGAAAACTAGGCAGCTCAGTGATAGAGAAATATATCTACACATGAATAATAATACAAAGATGGTAGCAATTACAGTAAGAGATATCACTCTCGTCTTAGTCGAGATAGGATACTTCTTCTGAAAGATTATCTTTATGCACATTCGATTAGAAGAAATTTAATTTTAGTCTCGAGTTTAATAAATGATAAATATTCTATTTATTTTGATGACTCTATCGTTGCAAAGAAAAATAAATATTTTATTTATTCTGCTAAATTGGTAGATAATCGGTATGTTATATCTTCTATATCTCCTATACTGCAACTAACTAAAATAAATAACACATCTAGTTTACCATATAAGAGAAAGTTTCATTCTTTAAAGAATCAAACGATTTTTTGGCACTCATGCTTGGGTCATATTAATCTAAAAAAGATAAAAATTGGTAGCAAATATACCTTTGAGTTTATTAGAAGTAGAGGCACTTTTTGTTTGTGAATCTTGCTTAGAGGGTAAATGCTATAGAGCTAAAGAACTGTTAGAGTTGGTTTATTATGATGTGTGTGGTCCTATGACAATCTAGGCTAGAGGTGGCTTTGTGTATTTTGTCAGTTTTATTGATGATTACTCAAGGTATGGATACATTTACGTAATGCACCATAAGTCTGAATGCTTTAAGAAATTCAAAAAATTCAAGACATAGGTAAAAAAGTATCTAGGTAAAAGTTTCAAATTACTACGACCCGACCGTAGTAGGAAATACCTCATTAGAGAATTTAAAGATTACCTATCATTTGAGGGGATTAAATCCCAGTTGACTACACCTGACACTCTGTAGCAGAATGGTGTAGCAGAAATAAGGAATAGAATTCTTATGGAGATGATAAGGTCCATGATGAGTTATTTAGGATTACTCGATTTATTTTGGAAACTCGCTATAGAGACAACGGCTTACATTTTGAATTTAGTACCTTCTAAGTTAGTACCTTTTACTCCCACAAAATTGTGGATCGAACGTAAGCCTAATTTGAAACACGTTCGGATTTGGGGGGTGTCCAGCACATGTACTGAAAGGGAATGCAGGTAAGTTGAAAACGAAGATAGAAGGCTATAAAGTCTTATGATTTTAATCAGAACTTGGATGAGTCTTGTGGGTATAAGAAGCGTGACAATTTTCTTAGTATAGAAGCGTGATAATTTTCTTAGTACTTTATATAAACTATAACTTGTTCATAAAAAATGATGTGGGGGTATTATCTACGGTTAAAGTATGGTTATTTGGATAGTTCGATATGAAGAACTTGGGAGAAGTTAGTCACATCCTTGGGATCAAGCTTATGTGTGAGACCCTGACTCGTTTCTTTTTTGAGAAATGGTCTAAGTGTTCACGGGAGTAAGGATTAAAGTTTAGTCTGCTTCCTTGGTTCAATTTTTCTGCCAGCGTTGACCGCTCGAGCGGTGGGTGTGCACTCGAGCGGGATGGTGGCAGAGAGTGGGTCTGGATAGTGACCGCTCGAGCGGTGATTGTTTGCTCAAGCGATGGTGTGGCAGAGGAGTATGTCGGCAGGGGTCCGCTCGAGCAGTGGTTGGGCGCTCGAGCGGTGGAGGCCTGGCGTGAGATTCTATAAAAAAATGTGATTTTGACGCATGTTCGGGTTCAGAGATTTTGCGGGGTTGGTCCCGGGGGCTACGGGAAGTTAAGGTTCGAATTTAAAAAATTTTAAAAATAGATATTTTAGAGGCCTATAAATATCTGGAGTTAGATATTTTCAAAATTTAACTCTTAAGTTTTTTCATTTTTCTCTCTATCTTCTCTCTAACTTCTCGGGGGCCCGGGGTTCAATTTTCAACAATCAGACATCAGATTCTTAGTATCGGCATCGTGGTTTACGCTTTCATTCGGACAAAATTTCATTCCAACGAAGTTCATTTTTACGCGTGGATCGAGGCATTGAGCTTTTAGCTCAACGAGATAGGATCCTAAACTCTAAAGTTGTTAAAGGGTGCTATGTGTAATCATATGCTGTTTCACCGTTTAAAAATGCATAAAAATATGTTTATGTTTCGTTAAACCAGGTTGTGGTTTAAAAAGGCATTTTTGGTTGATTTCGATTGGATGGAATCGGGTTTTGAATGTTTCTTTCGGTAGATCTTGATGGGTTGAGTTCGCACATGTTTGTGGGTGTTGAAAATATTCAAATCGGTAGGTTTATGAGTGTTTTGAAGCATCATATGGGTGTTTGAGAGTTTTGGGGGCTTTGATCTCAAAAATAGAAAAATCTGGGTTTTTCTCGGGTGGTAGCTTGCTCGAGCGCCCGATGTCCGCTCGAGCGGACTAGCTACATAGGGCCGTTTTATTTTGATGATATCTCCCTCATTCGGAATTGAAATTAGGTCGCTACTGTACTCAAATTGATGCCCCGAAAGTCTTTTTTCCAATGACACTTCTCTCACTTTAAAATTCTTCTTGTGGAAAAAATTATGACCAAAAGAGTGATGGTATGTCAAAATTTCTTAACCGTTTTCACCCATTTTTGCTGAAAGCTTGAAAAAGGTTATTTTTCATCTTTCATGAAACTTTTTATCAAATTTCTTGTCACTTCAGAGTTTATTGTGGATGATGTGGCGGTGGACCACTAGATCTCTCTCTATACAGGTTGCTGTATAACTATTTGAAAATGCTTGAGATATCATGTTTTATGTTTAAATCTTGTTTCGGATAAAAAGCATATTTTACGCTTTTCTTAATTTATTACATGATTTGACTTGTGGGTGTTGGGTTTTCAAAGGGTGTTCTTGAAAACGGTAAAAATTGTGATTTTATGAAAAATAGCGACAAATCATGTTTTGGAGGTTTGGATCTGACCTTTGGGGTTGAGTCTCAAGTTTTTAAAAATTTTGTTGGAAATGAAAAAAAATATTTTGAAAATATTTTGTTTGATCTCCATAGTTCATGAATTGGATCTCTTGTTTATACATGTTGATGGATGGATCTGTATATACATGTGTAATGTATATTTTTGAAATATTTTCGTAGTTGAGCTACGGTTCGATTTTTAAATGTTATCCATAGATGTACCGTGATAGTGGAAATGTTGTGTTGGGCTTATATTGCTCATTGGTGAAAGTTTAAAAACGTGCGCAGAGTGGGTTCACTACGGTCCCTCGGGTTAATTCCCGTAAACGTGGATTGGTAAGACTACGTCCATCGGTTGTGAAAATTCGTAAAGATGCTTATTGCCCCATGAGTGGTGTCGTTATTGTAGCTCCATATAGAACTTGTCATTACCTAGCGAGTCTTAAATGACTAGGGTCTAGGATAATGGACAATAGTCTATAGTTGTTACCTCTGTTTGTATGGGTGTGACAGTGTCGGTACATAGGATTTTATTTTATTTTATCTCCTTGGTTGAGTATCCGAGTGGAGCATACTATTTTACTATTTTCCTTAACTGTGGCATGATATCTGTTAGGATGATATGCATAGTTTCAAGGATGAAAAGCTTGTGGTTTTGTGCTGGAAAACCTTTTGGGTGCTGTGGTTGAGCTAGCTCCCACTATATGATTGCATGACCTGCTTTACAATTTTGATATAGTCTGTTTCTATTGGGCTTCAGCTCACGGGTGGAATTTTCTGTACAAAACCTTTTTCAGGTGATGATGTACATGAGGAGTAGCTCTGGTGGTGCCCGCGGTGGCGGAAGATTTTTATAGTTTTTTTTTTTTGGTATGCCTGTTCTTGAAGAAAAGTTTTATATGCCATAAGGCGATATATCGTATGCACGTTGAAACTGTATGTTATTTATTTATGAGAGATCCTTTTGTTAGGTATTTCATTGGTTTCAACAGGCGGATTTAATTGTATGAAAACGTATATTTTTAGAAAATTGGTGTTTGTTAGATTTTCACGTGATCCCGAGTTTTGGGGCGTGACAACTTAGTATCAGAGTTTTTGGCTCAAATACCTAAGAGCCGTGGGAAGAGGGTGCATCACCTTGTGAGGATGTGTGTGTGCTTGGTTGTCTGTGTTTGGAACATGAGCATGTTGATGTTCTGTATGTGTGAGCATGGAAGTTGGACCTTAGAATTGATTAGTCTTGCCTTCGGGCATTTGAATTAACAAACGTAGGAGCCAAGTTAGAAACGTGTTTCGCGGACGTGACTTCTAGCAAGGAATCTGAGTAGGTTATCCAAAGTGGCGCGTCATTCTTGTCGGTTCTCCTCAGTATCGGCGTTGTGTCTGCATAATCTTTATGGCTATGTTAGCATGATTATGTCGTATGTGTTAGGAATAACATGATAGATCGACCTTAGGTTGTCGTGTTTCATGCTTTCTTTCTTTATAACTTGTACCCCTTCCGAGACAATGAGACCGTCGTTTGGGTCTTGGATGTGCAACTTAGATGTTATCAGTTGCAGAGGTATGGTAATGGGTTGAGCGTCGATCACTTGGTATGTTGTGGAACTCATCAGTGAGTCGGGTTTAGCTGTGTGAGGTTAGCCTCGGTTGGTAAATCGTCGAGTGCTGGTATGAGCAGAGTTTTGCTCAGGTGTAGTTAAAGCATGGTTGATGGCTTTAGCTGAGGTAGCTGGCTTCTCTTGAGAGTAAGTTACCGAAAGTTGTAGATGTGTTATGGATAGTCTTGTGAGTAGGGGCGATGGGGTGTTGAAAACTCTAGATATCAGTTGTTACGACAGGATATGTGAAAAGTGGTAATCTCTTTCGGGGTTTTGATGTACATGATTTTGGTCGTGTGATAGACTAAGTACGTCGTGAGCAATGATATGTCATGAGCCGTGTACTCATGACGAGGTATAGACGAAAACAGTGGATGGGAGCGTAGTAATCCTTGACCAGGTGTATGTTGAGATAACAGATTGTGAATGGTTCTAGAGATATTCCCTGGTAGTCAGGATGTTAATGGTGTTCAGCACGCTGTTGACAGTAGCCAGAGTAGCATTTGAGGATGTTGTTGGGAGTCTAAGTAGTTCTAATGACCTTGGACGTTGTATACATTTTGAGGTTTAAAAATTGAGTTCCAAGTGAGTGAGCTCAAGGATATGGGAATGAGTATGAGTTGCAATTATGCTGGGAAGAGCATGGGATTAGGAATGCGTAAGGGTTCCTGCGACGAGTATTAGTTTTGCGAAATTCCTATGGGAATGCAGGTCAATGGTTTGATCGTTATCCTGGTGATCAGGAGATAGTGTTTGAGAACCATGTGGAGCGCGTCTGGTTAGCTTGGTTGAGACACCATATCCTGGGTATGGCATGTCTGGAGGTTGTTTGTGTTCCACCTTGTTCAGAGATGGGTATGTTGTTTACCCACGAAAATGAAATGTGAAGTAATAAGGTTCATTAACGTATCGTGTGATTTGGCCAGCCTAGGGCGATAGGTGAGAAATCATGGGTACGATGCATGCGATCGATGTGTGCTTTGAGAGCGAAAGTGCAGAAGTACGAAAGGTGTCTGCATGGTTAAGGGAGTTCTTGATAACTCTCTCAGGGATTGGGTTTCCTCTGTTCGGTGCTATGCGCTTTCAACATGAGTTGCATGATGGTGTTCACGTGAGGTCAAAGAGTTGAGCGCTCGGTGTATCAGATGATCTAAGTATCGTGATCTGGATTGATAGCAGCTGTGTGACCATAGTCAATATGGCCTCGAGGTAGGACATACAGAGTTCTTAGAGGCTAAGTGTTGAGGGGTACTCCTAGTACGCTGAGGTTGGGTTATGGTTTCTTGTTGGCCCTTCTCTTTCCTTTGGATGGAAGGAGAAAAAGCATTTTCTTGTAGATGATTGTTTTGAAGACAATTGTCTGGTACGAGTTGTTTCATCCCGGGTGGATAGAGATCCTAGGTTCTTATTTGGTTCAGGTTTTGGGTGTGTTATGAGACTGTGAAATCTCAGTGGATTTATACCCGTGTTGTAACCCTTGGAGTTGTGACTCAAGGACGTGCATCGCCAGGATTAGATGATTGTTGGACTAATCCTTCGTGGTTTTCACGGATGGTTGAACCATTTGGGTTGTGTTCTCTATGAGGTTGCGTTGGTAGACAAGAATGCTTGGGGAGTTGATGTAGAGAAGTAGAGTTCTTTGGAGTGATCGGCAGAGAATCCTTAACTGTTGTGTGCAGTTTGTTCTGGATTATGTGGGTACGGTTGCATTATTGCTTTTGGCTGAGTGAAAATTTTGTCAGCACAGTCTAGTTGGGATATTCACAAGTAAGTTTCTGGTGGACTTGAGAGTTGACTTGTTGTTCTGTTTGAGGATTTGGAACTGTTCAGAGTTGTTAGAGTTGAAGAGTGGTGTCGATAGTGGTAAGCGTTGTGCTTTGGCGTAACCATTTGTTTGGATGGTGATTCTGAGAACGTGGTAAAGTACGAGTCAGAAAGGATGCGATGATTGAGGAATCTTGGTTAGTGTAGCCCTGTTATCAGTGATCAGATGGCGAGACATTGAGTTGTGTAGTGATGTGCTGTTGCACGGGAGATATGGTTTGTATAGGTTGTCGGATACCTATGAGATATTCTATCTCTGGGCGTGCTTGGTCAAGTGACTCATTGGGGTCAGGTGACTTTGTGGCTGTGATGCCAGATTGGTTTTTGGTTGTGTAGAACCTCGTCTGGGCCAATGGTGTGTCAGCTATGTGATGGCGTTGTTAGCATCAACAGAGTAGCGATGTGGGGCATCAAAGTCGATGATCGTCAGAACTTGGGAGAAGTTTTTGTGTGGAACATGTAACTTCTTGTGACTGATGTCGGAGTTTAACGTCGTGTGTTTGGACTTGTGGAGATAGTCCTTGGTGTGTATTGTGAGGTGTGATTGAGCCAGTATGTGGCAATGAGGACGAGGGTGATAGTCTCTGTGTTTGAGCATAGAGCATGTTTGAGATCAAGTATCATGGTGGATTGGCCTCGTATGATGCGTTTGTCGCCGGAGTGGTTTGAGTTCGGCGAGAGTTCTGTATTGGGGTTTGGCAGCACGAGTTGGATCTTAATCCAATATTTATAGATGTTTCCTGAATAACAGTAGTATCAGTGGAACTTGCCCGTGCGAGAAGTCTGTATGGAGATCAATTCTTCACGTCGTATTTACCTTGTGTGACAATGGTTGTATTCATAGTATCAGTTTTGTGACGACGAGTTTGGGATTTCAGTTGCTGGGGCATTTCTGCTGTTGTGCAGTATTGCTGGGTTGCATAAGAGATTGTTGATAGTTGCAGGATAGTGTTTGGCTTGAGTTGCAGTGTTGAATTTCGGGGACGAAATTACTTTAAGAGGGGGAGAGTTGTGAGATTCTGACCCGTTTCGTTTTTGGAAAATGGTCTAAAGTGTTCACGGGAGTAAGGATTAAAGTTTGGTCTGCTTACTTGGTTCAGTTTTTCTCCCAGCGTTGACTGCTCGAGAGGTGAGTGTGCGCTCGAGCGGGATGGTGGCAGAGAATGGGTTCGAACGGTGACCGCTCGAGTGATGGTTGTCCGCTTGAGCGATGGTGTGGCAGTGGAGTATGTCAGGAGGGGTCCGCTCGAGCAGTGGTTGGGCGCTCGAGCGGTGGAGGCTTGGCGCGAGATTCTATAAAAAATATGGTTTTGACGAATGTTCGGGTTCAGAGATTTTGCGGTGCAAATTTTAAAAATTCAAAAAAAAAGATATTTTGCAGGCTTATAAATATCTGGAGTTAGATATTTTCAAAAAATATTTTCAAAACTTAACTCTTTAAGTTTCCTTATTTTTCGCTATGCCTTCTCTCTAACTTTTCGGGGTCTGGAGTTTGATTTTCGACGATTAGACAACAGATTCTTAGTATCGGCATCGTGGTCTACGCTTTCATCTGGACAGAATTTCATTTCGACGAAATTTGTTTTTGCACGCGGATCGAGGCATCGAGCTTTTGGCTCAACGAGGTAGGATCCTAGACTCTAAAGTTGTTAAAGGGTGCTATGTGTAATCATATGCTGTTTCACCATTTAAAATTGCATAAAAAATGTGTTTATGTTTCGTTAAATCGGGTTTTTGTTTAAAAAGGAGTTTTTGGTTGATTTCGGTTCGATGGAATCGGGTTTTGAATGTTTCTTTCGGTGGATGTTGATGGGTTGAGTTCGCACATGTTTATGGGTGTCGAAAGTATGCAAATCGATAGGTTTATGAGTGTTTTGAAGCATCATATGGGTGTTTGAGAGTTTTAGGGGCTTAGATCTCAAAAAGAGGAAAATTTGGGATTTTCTCGGGTGGTAGCTCGCTCGAGCGCTCGATGTCCGCTCGAGCGGACTAGCTGCACAGGGCCATTTTGTTTTGATGATAACTCCCTCATCCGAACTCAAAATTAGGTCGTTCTTGTACTCAAATTGAAACTCCGGAAGTCTTCTTTTCTATGACACCTCTTTCACTTTAAAATTTTTTTGTGAAAAAAATTATGACCAAAAGAGTGAGGGTATGTCAAAATTTCTTAACCATTTTCACCCGTTTTTTGCCAAAAGTTTGGAAAAGGTTATTTTTCATCATTCATTGAACGTTTTATTAAATTTCTTATCCCTTGGGAGTTTGTTATGGATGATGTGGCGGTGGACTACTGGATCTCTCTCTATACAGATTGCTGTATAACTATTTGAAAATGCTTAAGATATTATGTTTTATGTTTAATCTTGTTTCGGATAAAAATTATGTTTTACGATTTTCTTGGTTTATTATATGATTTGACTTGTGGGTGTTGGGTTTTCAAAGGGTGTTCTTGAAAACGGTAAAAATTGTGGTTTTATGATAAATCTCGACAAATCATGTTTTGGAGGTTTGGAGCTAATCCTTGGGGTTGAGTCTCAGGTTTTTAAACATTTTGTTGAAAATGGGAAAAAAACATTTCGAAAATGTTTTGTTTGATCTCCATGGTTCATGGATTGGATATCTTGTTTATACATGTTGATGGATGGATTTGTATATACATGTATAATGTATATTTGTGAAATATTTTTGTAGTTGACTTACGGTTCGGTTTTTAAATGTTATCCATAGATGTACAGTGACAGTGGATATGTTGAGTTGGGCTTACATTGGTCCTTGGTGAAAGTCTAAAAACGTGTGCAGAGTGGGCTCGCTACGGTCCCTCGGGTTAATCTCCGTAAATGTGGTATCAGTTAGGCTATGTCCATCGGTTGTGAATATCCGTAAAGAAGCTTATTGCCCCATGAGTGGCGTCGTTGTCGTAGCTCCGTATAGAACTTGTCATTACCTAGTGAGTCTTGAATGACTGGGGTTTAGGGTAATTGGCAGGAGTTTATAGTTGTTGCCTCTATCCGTGTGGGTGTGACAGTGTCAATACATATGATTTTATTTTATCTTATCTCCTCGGTTGAGTATCCGAGTGGAGCATACTGTTTTACTATTTTCCTTAACTGTGGCATGATATCTGTTAAGATGATATGCATAGTTTCAAGGATGAAAAGCTTGTGATTTTGTGATGGAAAACCTTTTAGGTGCTGTGGTTGAGACAGCTCCCACTATATGATTGTATGACCTACTTTACAGCTTTGATATAGTATATTTCTATTGGGATTCGGCTCACGGGTGGAATTTTATGTACAAAACCTTTTTCAAGTGATGATGTGCATGAGGAGTAGCTCTGGTGGTGCCCGCAGTGGCAGAAGACTTCTATAGTTTTTTCTTTTTGGTATGCCTATTCCTGAAGGCAGGTTTTGTACGCCATAAGGCGATATATCGTATGCATGTTGAAACTGTATGTTATTTATTTACGAGAGATCCTTTTGTTGGGTGTTCCATTGATTTCAACAGGCGAATTTAATTGTATGAAAACCTATATTTTTATAAAACTGGTGTTTGGTTGATTTTCACGTGACCTTAGGTTTTGGGGCGTGACATTATGCGAGATTGAAGACAAAGGATGTGAGGCTTATCACAAGCAAAGTTTATCGAAGATATCCTTACTCGTTTTAGCATGTAAGATTCTAAGAAAGGGTTTCTCCCTTTCAGGCATGGAATCGCTCTATCTAAGAATCAATGTCCTAAGACACTTGATGAGATAGAGAAGATGAAGGCAGTTCTTTATACTTCGACAGTAGAAGGCTCATGTGTGCTATGCTTTGCACTAGACCCAATATCTTTTTTTCCATTGGCATGGTTAGCAAATATCAATCTAACTCAAGGTAGCAATGTTGAACTGAGGTAAAGAATATAATCAAGTACTTGAAAAGGATTAAGGATTATATGTTAGTTTATCAGGCAGGCAGTCTAGTACATTTGGGGTACACAGACTCAGATTTTCAGTCTGACAAGGATTCCTTCAAGTCTACCTCAGGAAATGTGTTTACCTTAGGTGGTGGAGCTATAAGTTGGAGGACTATTAAGCAGTCCTACAGTACTGATTCCACTATGGAGGCCGAGTACGTGGCAGCTTCTGAAGCAGCCATGAGGCTATTTGGCTCAAGAATTTTCTGTTGGATCTAGATGTGGTACCTTTAGTTCAGTCGGCTATTATACTTTATTATGACAATAGTGGAGCGGTTGCAAACTTGAAGAAACCTAGGGTTCACAAGAAAAGAAAGCACATTAAGCGTAAGTATCACTTGATACAAGAAATTGTACAGAGATGTGATGTTGCTGTAACCAAGATTGCATTAGGAAATCGATAACCTTGCAGATCATTTTACAAAGAGTTTACCGGCTAAGACTTTTAATAATCATATAGAGGGCATGGGAGTCAGATGTATGGCAACATCATCTTGAGTATAAGTGAGAAATTGTTAGGATTGGTATACTAAAATCATATTTTTAGTATTTAATTTTATTTTAATAAAATTAATTTTTTATTTAATGAGAATCTTTATGAGTAATGTATGTATATAATTTTTTTAATATTATGCATGGATGCCCAATATTCTGTATAGTATTTAATCTAATATGTAGAGTACGGCTTACACACAGAAGATTGGATTTTAGGTTCTTACAGAATATAAGTTTTATGTTCACAGTTTAGATAAAAATGAATATACCATCGTTACGACTATAGTACAAAGTTTTAGTAGGCCTATCTTGGTTACAAGAAACAGATAATAGCGTCGTCTATTGTTCCAACTCTCTGTGCCAGTACAATTTTTGTGTATTGAAGGGAACACATTGGGATAATTAATTTTATACTGATTATTTAAATTAATTCACACCCCAAGGTTATTATGAATAGTGCTTATCCTTTTAATCTTGAAATAATTATTGATTTGCGTATATTTAATATTTGTTATTTTGATTCATTAGATAGTGCGATCTTATATGGGTCTATATTCCCGGTAAGCTGGATAGCGGTATTATTTATATGGTGAATATTAATTATTGATAGAATCCATGCCTCGAATGATCGAGATTGACGATACTTCCTTAAGGAAGCTTATAAGTTTTGACCGGGTCAAACTCTGCAGATTAATTTAATTATCCGACGGTCAAATAAATTAAGCGGAAGGGCTTAAAGAATTTTAAGATGCCGATTAAATTAAATTTTCAGTAATTAAATTTAATCGGCAAGTATCAGGAATCTTAACGTGAAAAGAAATGTTAGACATTTAATAATTGGAGCTCAATGCTATATGGTCTTGAGATTATGGGTTAGAGTGCAATTATAGTTCTTTAGTGGTGTGAACTGTAATTTAGTATTTTATGAAAATTACAAAAATCGCTGCAAGGTTTACATAATTACAGATACAGCAATGAGGTTTGCTTAATTGCGAAAAACGCTAATGGGTGTCTGTGTTCCACTATAAGTCTTACTCATAATTACTCTACAGGTCCCTACTATAGCTCTATAAATATGCGGGTAAGTTAAACCAATTTCATAACTTGTTTTCAAGATTAAAGTTGTTCAGGTTCTATCGGTACGAGTTCTTAACAGATTGTAGCCCATACTACATTCAAGAATCGCATAAGAAAATACATGCAGTAGAAGGTCTGACGGAAGTTTCAACTTGGAATCAAACTCGTACTTGAAGATTTGACTGGTAAAATGTATTCTTCTAAATTAACTTTGGCTACACGGGTTTTATTTTTGATCGTTCGACGTCAAAAATTTTATCTGGAGTCCGTTTCGGCAGAGCCCGTTTTGGTGTTTGCTCGTCCAATTAATTTTTTACCCAAAATCGTTTGCAAAAATAATAATCTTAGAAGTTCTGCCTCAAACACTAGGTTGATCTTGTTTTTGTCAGATTTTTGATGAGGTTTGAGGGTTTGCGTACATGTGCTTGTTAAAGGTGGCGGACTCATGAGACCTACGTGAGTACATCAGATTTCTAGCAGTAGACACTGTCGATGAGGGAGGAGCTTTCCAGAATGTGTCACCACTAAAAAAGACGTCTAACAATAAGCTGATGCATCGCTTCCCTCAGCGGTGGCGGGGATGTTTTTAGGGTACAATCAGTCGAGAGAGATGTCAGCGATGGTGACGGTGCTAACACAAATAGTTTTCGGTCATAGGTCCGGTCCCGTCGCCTCCACTAAAGTAAGGTTTTCGTTCGATGCTGAGGGAGACAGCTCGTTTTAGTTTTTTAGGGTTAGAGAATTGGAATGGCAAAGTGGATATTTTTGTTATTATCGAAGGGTAAAATTGATAAAAGAACTTTTTTGCTAATCCATAGATTACCTGTAACAACTCTCGGGAGTCTTTCCCAAATCTCCCTCAACGTGTCTTTACCAATCCAACCACCTACTGAATCCATCCCAAAAAAGCAAAATAAATAGCTCCTTTATTAATCCATCCGCCATCCTAAGACAATCCATTGGCTCAAACCCTTATCAAACAGGGCCTAAAAGTAAAGATCATGCTTATCTTAAAATTCAACCTCTACGAGGAGTTATATGCTTCAGGAAGAAGGGAAAGCTATTGCCATAATACAATAAATTATTTGAAATCCTACAGAAGATAGGAGCATAGCTTACTGCTTACTTTACCAACTCAACCCGCAAGCATTCACAACGACTTTCACGTCTTGATGTTACCAAAGTACGAACTTGACCATTTCCACTTCCTCAACTGGAAAGAGATAAAACTGGATGAGAATGTAACTTTTGAACATGAGCCCGCGAAAATCCTAGATCATTGAGAAAAAGTTCTATAAGAAAAAAATTAGTTCCTTAATTCGAGTGTTATGGCGATGCCGAGACACCAGAAGATGTGATGCCAACTAATTACCCCAACTTTTGGCGATACCAAGACACCAGAAGATGTGATGCCAGCTAATTACCCAAACTTTTTGAAGAAAGAGAAACACTCTAATTTCAAGGATGAAATCCTTTTGAGGGTGTAGGTTGTAAGCGCCGATGGTCTAAAATAAAAAATTAAATAAATAAAGAGAACAAACAAAAATAAATAAAATAAAGATCTTGAATAAAGGGGGAATAAATAATTTTAAATTTAAGAATATTTAAATAATTTAAGAATGATATATCGCAGTCCAAAATCATAAATAAATATAAATTCATGAAATAATAATTAAAAAGTTACTTGTTTATTTGTTTGGTTGCTTGAACATGTTTAAGTGCCTTAACAAGGTCCCAAATTATTCTTGAACCTTTCAAAAATGAAGATAAGCTTAACCTGGGCTAATGAAATTTAAATCCCAAGTTTAATTCAGTAACCCAAGAACCATAAGCCAACCTTTTGAACATTTTTAAGTTCAATCTTTTAGCATAAACCCTTGTTCTATCGAAGTGACTTTTTTTCCAATTTTTTTTCTAAATCCAAAACAAGGCCTTTTATATATATATATATGCTCACGCGCACACAATAAAATTAAATTGTTATATCTAATTTTGACTATAAAACACTATGCATGTCAAAAGGCCTTATAAGGCCCATTTGAAAACTCTTGTCAGTTAGTTTAATTTTTAACCATGTCACATTCAAAAGTATATTTTTAGCATATAATAATTTTTTCATACAAATAAATATACACTGAAAAATATATTATTAAATGATATAGTATATACCAATACAAATAATGCCTTATACAATTAAATTGTCAAAATCAAGCCCTTTTATAAGCCCTATGTCCAGTCACCCTTCTCTTCCCTAACCTTGCGTGCAAGTCTTGCACAAGTCATAATCTTGTAAGAATGCATATACTCCATGGACACTTGGCACCAATTATACCTTTCTAGTCTTCCTACCTCGTCGTCATTCCTTCCGCTTCCATTTCCACTTCCCCTTCCACTTCCACTTCAGGCTTTATGATTAGCAATTTCTAACAGTTCCTTCGACAGAAATTCTGAGATATATAGACCTCTTCGAGTGTTTGGCTGGAGAGAAAAAAAACAAAAAAAAAGAGAGTAAAAGAAGAACAAACGAAGAAGAAAGTCTTTAAGGTGTTCTTCTTCTTTTTTCAAGAGGGAATTTCATCAACCATTTTTTATCACCATCACTCCAACCAACTCTTTTCTTTCAATATCAAGGTAGATATACTTATGAAAACTTGATGTCTAAATATCTCTCCGCTTTTAAGTTGCCAAGAAAATATTATTTCTTCTCTACTTTCTTTATCTTAATAAGTAATGTGTCCCTACTTTCTTTTTGAGTTAGTTTAATCCCTTTTATTAAATCTTTATTTCTTCTTTTCAAATTGACTAAAGTTAAAATATTATCTTAAAATTCTCTAAGCTTGCATGTATGGCTTGATTGCCCAAAAATGTGATTAACCACGTTCTTGCCTATGCTCTGTACAGTTTTTATTTTGGTTTTTTAGACTTTTTGTGTCAGTTAAAATAACTAAAAAATTTATTTTTCTCTATTTTTTAAACTAGAACTACGTATATATGTCTAGTTAATGTGTGAATTTTTTTCTTCATAATTTATGGAAATTATGATCTTTACCTTTTTGCATGCATTTTTGCCGTTGGTCTTATTTTGTCTAGAATAACTAACTTTGAAATAGCACCATTTTTGTATTATTTTTTTATAATCTGTTGACCTTGATCAAAAATATTATGTATAGCCCGAAATATGCACATTTTACTGAAAGGTGTTAAATTGGCGACTGGGGGCTTTTTTGTCATTTCTATCAAATTTAATGTGATTTTCGTGCATAGTTTTATTCCACATCATCTAACATTATATGCTGTGTCTCTGTGGACTTCTGAAATTTCTGAAGATATGTAATTCACTTGATCATGAATTTATTTTGGAGTGATACAAATCTAGAAATTAGAGTTTTTGATTTAAAGTTCACTATTTTGGCCACGCAGTGCCATGCCACCTTTTAATGCCATAATGCGATATTTAAACTCTATGCCATGTTATTTTTGTGATATTTTCAATGTTAGATCTTTATTAAATGTATGTTTAGTTGATATTCATGATGCGTGCATGGTTTTATAATCTTGATAATGCTCCATGTCATGACATTATGCTTAAATATTTGATTGAGCTATGAATAATGCAATTACTTTTATGGGTGAACTTACTTAATTATCACTTGTTAATTATATATCATGCATGCCAAGTTACTTTATCTTATTAACTCTTGGGTTGGGATATAAGAAACACCATCTAGCAATGCTAGGAGTTAATTTGTTCAATGGAGTGGACGAGCTAGTTCTAGACAAGGATGTTATAACAAACTAATCCAAGATGGTCCAGGGATATGGGTGTACCGTGTGTTGATCTCTCGCACGGCCCTATATGATGAGTTTTTCATAAGAAAACGATTTTTGGCTTAATGCTACAACTACGGGCAAGTTCTCATTGTTGGTACGAGCATGTTTCCATTTCGTTATGTTTACTAGCAAGTTCTTGATAGGTTGTTGATATGGATAAGTTCCTTGTTGGTTGTGTTTAAGGGCAAGTTTCCTAATTCTATTGAGAAAAATATTTATAGTGTTCCGTGCCTTTGAATTGACATCAGCCTGCGTATCGAAATACTAAGTTAGTAGTTGTATATAAGAATTCGATTTTTAGATCTCAAAATTAACATAAATCAATCGAAAACTAAAATGGAGTTACATTAAAGTTTGAAACCTTAAAGAGCCAAAAGAGTCAAATCCTTCAGACGAACCTGAAACCAACGCCTTAATACAGCAAAGAAATCCTTTAACCCTAAGAATTATTTAATTTCTTTAAAATAATAGTCTTGCACCTTTAAAGTCTCATAAAATAATAATTTAACCCAAATAATGAAAAAGGTGCATAAAAGACCCAAAATGTATTTTTTATAAATTAAAAAAAAAAAAAGAACAAGGACCCCTTGGCCGAAATCCCTAAGTAAAGGAAAAAATCTACATTATTTTAATCATCTTTGTATGTATATATAACTATTAAAATAATTAGTAACACCCAAGCTTTCCCATTGTTATATGAGAAAAAGTAAATCTATACATAAATATATACATATATTTCAAATTTAAGGTGTGCAACATTATAAATTAAATTAAATCAATAAAAACCTAATATTCCAAATCTCAGTTAAAAGTTATTTTAATACATCGTTATAAAATGACTTAATTTAACTTTTGTCTCAACGCATAAATAATTGAATAATGCCATAATAATTCTAAATTAAGTACAGAAATAATAAACAAATCATAAATATATAAAATTAATTCAACTTCATAAAAAAATAACCAAAAATATATATTAAATTAATTTTTGGACCTTTTCCCATAACAATGTAATATAAATATACCAGGAAAATTTCATATTTAAATTTAAATAAAACAAAATCAAAATTTGGAGCCAAAATCTCTCATGTGGTCGGCCATTATGGCCATGGGTTTCGTGCGTGATCGGGATGATAGTTCGGTATCCATGCCTGATGTTATGCGAAATTGAGGAAATCTTAATTTCCTCTTTTCTGCTCTCATGTTGGATGAGGCTGTTGGGGTTCAAGGAGAGTTTTCTCCTATGGTTTGTGACTATCTAGATTTTTTCTAGACGATCTATTTGAATTACTACCGAGTCGTGAGGTAAAATTTTTTATTGATCTTGTTCTGAGGGCTGCTCCTATTTTGATGCCACCTTATCGTTTTGCACCAGTAGAGTTGCGAGAACTTTAGGTACAACTTCAGGAGTTACTAAACAAGGGGTTTATATGCCTGAGTATGTCTCCATAGGGAGCTCCGGCCTTGTTTGCTAAAAAAAGAATAGATCCTTGAGATTATGTATTGATTATCGGAAGCAGAATTAGGAAACAGTGAAAAATAAGTATCCTATGCCGAGGATCGATAATTTGTTTGATCAATTAAAGTATTCGAGTTATTTTTTAAAGATTGATTTGAGGTCGGGGTATCACCAGTTGAGGATCAGGGAAGAAGATATAGTGAAGACTGCCTTCTGAACTCGTTATGGTCACTACGAGTTTTTGATCATGCCATTTTATTTGACGAACGCTCCTGCGACATTTATGGATTTGATGAACCACATATTTCATCCATACCTTGACAGTTTTATTGTCATGTTTGTAGAAGACATTCTTATCTACTCACCATCGAGGGAGACACATGAGAAACACCTCTGTATTACCTTATAGCTTTTAAAGAAACATCGACTATATGCAAAATTTGAGAAGTGTGAATTCTGGATGCTTGAGGTAAGGTTTGTTAGACGTGTGGTGTTGGGGGATGGAGTATCTATGGATTCTTCGAAGACTGATGCAATGATGGGTTGTGAACTAGGATCAAAGTTTGAGATTTGCAGGGAGAGTGTTTGTGCCAGAGTCATATCGTGGCGATGTGCTACGTGATTTTCATCATTTTCGTCTTGCAGTGCACCCAAAGGCACCAAAATGTATCATGATTTTCTCTGTCCGTTCTGGTGAAAGGGAATGAAAAAAAGATGTGGTTCAATTTGTTTCTCAGTGCCTTACTTGTCAGCAAGTGCAGAACATCAGAGGCCAAGAGAGTTGCTATAGCCGTTGCGAGTATCATAATGAAAGTGGGAGAATATCACGATGGATTTTGTATCTGGACTTCCTAGATCGCCTAAGGAGCATGATGCTGTTTGTGCTGTGGTTGATAGACTGACGAAGTTTGTGCATTTTCTTCCCATTCATGTGAAGGATTCTATGGACAAGTTGAGTAGGCTATATGTTAGTGAGACTGTTCAATTACACGGAGAACCTGTATTTATTATTTTCGATCGAGACCCACGCTTTACATTAAACTTTTGGCAAAATCTTCAAGTAGCTTTAGGGACGAATTTGCTTTTTAGCACTACTTTTCATCCTTAAACGGATGGTCATTCCGAACGTACTATACAGATCTTGGAAGACATGCTGAGAGCATGTGTGCTTGATTTTCTAGGATAATGGGAAGATCATTTGCAGTTGGCAGAGTTTGCGTATAACAATAGCTATCAGTGTAGTATTGGGATGGCACCTTTTGAGGCCTTGTATGGCAGGCCATGTCGATCGCCACTATGTTGGACAGATGCTTGAGAGGTAGCAATGTTGGGACCTGACTTGGTACGTGAAACAACGGAGAAGATTATTATGATTCGCTAACACTTGTTGATGGCCCAAAATTGTCTAAAGAATTATGCCAATCAAAGAAGAAGGCCTATAGAGTTTGGGGTGGGGGACCACGTGTTTTTGAAGGTTTCGCCATGCCAAGGTTTGATGAGATTTGGCCGTAGCAGGATGTTGTCGCTGCATTTTATTGGGCCATTTGAAATCCTAGAGAAGATTGGAGAGGTGGCATACCATCTGGCCTTGCCTCCTCGGTTATCTTCTGTGCAGAACGTGTTTCATGTTTTCATGCTTCGAAAATACGAGTCTGACCCATCGCATATCTTGGATTGGACTGAGTTCTGAGTGAACGAGGACATATCTTTTGAGGAATGACTCGTGAGGATTTTAAATGCGAAAGAGCAAGTGTTGAGGGGGAGGACCATTGCATATGTTAAGGTTCTCTGACTTTATCACGATGTCGAGGAAGTTATGTGGGAGCTTAAGTTTGAAGTACATGCTAGGTATCCGGAGTTGTTTTCTTCTTAACCTCGTAGCGAATTTTGAGGGTGAAATTCCTTAAGGGGGAAGAGTTGTGAGACCCAGTTCTTTTTTATTTTGTTATGTGCATATGTAATGTGTTGGTTATCATTTTTGTTAGAACTAGGCAACCCATGAGGGGGGGTGAATTGGGTTTCTTTACTAGAAAAAGAGATTTAAGAAAAAACTTTTTCAAAAAACCTTTTAATATTGCAATAAACCTAGATATACAAATATGAAATCAAAGCAAATATTAAAAGAAGAGGGATAGAGATAAAGAACCAAACACTAGCGATTTATAGTGGTTCGGCTTGATCTTAGCCTACGTCCACTCCTCAAGATCTCCCTTGAGTATTTCTACTATTTC
>JAOTRH010012364.1:0-23003 GCA_034768845.1 Heliamphora exappendiculata
TTTCAAAAAAAGGCTTTAAATTTCCTTTAAAATAGAAAAGACCCAATTCACCCCCCTCTTGGGTTGCCTAGATCTAACATGAACCATTGTTGTGTGTAAAATTATTAAAGATGACGTGTGGTTTATGTTTTGATAGACTGTCGAGCATTATGGAGTTTGTATAAAAACTTATGATTTTGAGAAGTAAAATCGTTTTTTAGGCTCGTGTGAGTCAGAATATTTATATTATTCTATTTGCATGCTTTACTTTTATTCATGCTAGTCTGTTCCTATTAGGCTTCGACTCACATTGTAGGATTCAAAAAAATTTTAGGTGTCATAGTTGATCGCATGGGTTGATCTCAGTGAGCCCCGGTGGAGGCGAAGGCAAAACCCTTAGTTTTGTTATGGTTCGGTACTTTATATTGTCTTGATATTAGATCATGCAATATTTGTAATATGTTTCAATAAAAAATGCATATGTATTGTAATTCTTTTGGTCATGGTGCCGATGCGTGGATATTGTATCTTCATGAGAGAAACCGTAGGTTGGTTGTTATTTTTCGTATTTGTATGTTCTAGTTATTGCTGGTAGGTTCTAACGTTTTGCAAATAGGTTTTCGGTTGGTTTATACTTTATATAAACTCTTGTACCTTGAGGGAGGATTTTGAGCCTCGTGTTGGCATGTTTGGTGGGCTTAGTTGTGCTTTGGAAACTTTTCAAAAAGTTTGAAAAAGGTTTTGCCGTTGGGTGTTAAAAGTTTTATTTTAAAAGAGGGTCCAGAGCCGAACCGCTCAACGGACCGCTCGAGTAGTCTATCGGACGGTCCCTACAAACATTCTATTTTTTGTGTTTTTGGCAAAAAACCAGTGTCCCCAAAGGGACCGCTTGAGCAGTCCGGGTATTATTTGAAAATTTTGTTCGTTGTTTTAAAGCTTGGCACTTTGGGACCGTGGCCTTTTTTTGGGGCTGTTCTTTTACATAAAATAAACCTTAAAAGTGCGTTTTCAAAGGTTTTAAGCTCGCTTTCGTTTATGTTCTTTAACCCATTTGGGTTCGGGTGATTTTGGTGGTTTGTGATATCTCAAAACAGTTGTTCTTGGGCAGTTTGCGTTACCCGAGTTTTGGGGCATGACAACTTGGTAACAGAGCTCTGGATTCGAATACCTAAAAGCCGTGAAAAAAGCTATATCACTTTGTGAGGTTGGTTGCATGTGTTTGATTGCATGTGTTTAAATATTTTGATAACATAAGAATGACAATCTATTTTCGTATAAGGATGTGGTATATATATGAGCATTAAGGTTTGACCTTAAGATTAATTGGTCTTGCCTTTGGGCATTTAGATTAATAAACTTGGAAACCAAGTTAGAAATGTGTTTGGCCAACGTACTTTCTAGCAAGTAATCTAAGTAAGTTACCTAAATTAACTCGTAACTCTTGTCGGTGCTCCTTAGTATGTGGAATTTGTTTAACATGATCTTGAATTGCTAAATGTTAACATGACTATGTGATGAGTGTTAGCAACAGCATGATGTATCGAGTTATATGTTGTTTTCTTCTATATTTCTTTTACATATGAATTGTGTTTCCTTGGAGAGGATAAGGCCGTGGTCAGGGTCTTGGTATAAGTCATGGAGGTGCGGCCCGATTGTTGTTGATTGCTACGAGGTAAGGTCATGGGTGTTGATCGCTTGGTATGTGGTAGAACTTGCTCGTAAACTGAGCGTAATTGCTTCAGTTGGTGTTGGCCTTGATTATTTTCCCATTTTATGTTTGTATTGGCATGGTTTTTTTCTGGTGCAGTTGAAGTATGGATAATTGGTTGGTTGTGGTAGAGGACACTTCTTGGGGAGTATACTATCGGGAGGTGAGTTGTGTTACTAAGGACCTTATGATTAGGTGTGATACAGTGTTTGAGATCCCTCAGAGATCATCTGTTATGTGTGGATTAGGAGATGGTGACAATCCCTTTCGATTGAGGTTTTGTATATGCGGTTTTGGTCATGTCAATGATTAGTTACGTCGTGAGCCATGCTATGTCATGAACCGTGTACTTGGGGATGGGATACGAACGGGAATATAGCGGATGGGAGCGTAGTAATTTTGGGCTGAACATATGTTGAAATTGCATAACGAAAAAAGGGTTCTGGGGGTTATTGTTGGAGGAAAAACTGCAAAGATGTTTATTTTTGCAAACGATTATCTGAAAAAATTAACTGGACAACCAAATGCCAAAATGGGCACCAGATAAAACTTTTGATGACGAAGGATTAGAATAAAACACATTCATCCGAAGTTAATTTAGAAGAATACCTTTTTACTAGTTGAATCTTCAACTATGATTTGAATCCAATTTGAAGCTCCTGTTAAATCTTCTACTGTATTCTCTTATGCGATTCCCGGATATAGTGTGGGTTATAATCCTCCAAGAACTCGTACTAGCAGAACCTAGACAGCTTTAGTCTTAGGAGACAAGTTATGAAACTGGTTCAGCCTACCCACATATTTATAGGGTTACAGTAGGGACCTGAGGAGTAATTATGAGTAAGACTTCTAGTAGAACACAGACACGTATCAACAGTTTCTACAATTAAGCAAACGTCATAGCGGTATCAACAATTATGAAAAACTAGCAGCAATTTCTGTAATTTTCATAAAGCAACGAATTATAGTTCACACCACTAAAGAACTATAATTGTACTCTGACCCATAATCTCAAGACCATCTTGCATTAAGTTCTTGTTATTAAATACTTACCATTTTTTTTCACCTTAAAATTTTCGATACCCGTTAATTAAATTTAATTATTTACAATTTAATTTAATCAGTATTTTAATATTTCTTAAACCCTTCCGCTTAACTTATTTGACTGTCAGATAATCAAATCCACATGCAGGGTTTGACCCGGTCAAAACTTTTAAGCTTTCTTAAGGGGGTATCGTCAATTCCAATCTTTTGGGATGTGAATTCCATCAATAATTAATATTTGCCATATAAATAATACCGCTATCCAACTTATCGAGAATATAAACCAATATAATATCGCACCTTCTAATGAATCAAAACAATGAATATTAAATATACGCAAATTAATAATTATTTCAGGATTAACATGATAAGCACTATTCATAATAACCTTGGGATGTAAATTAATTTATATAGTCAGTATAAAACTAATTACCTCAAATGTCTCATTCAATACACGCAAAGTATATTGGCACGGATAGTCGGAACAATATACGATGCTATTATCTGCTTCCCGTAACCAAGAGAGGCATACTATAACTCTGTGCCACAAATGTACCGATGGTATGTCTATTTCCATCTAAATTGTAAACATAAAACTTATATTGTACAAAAATCTAAAATATGATTTTCTGTGTGCAAATCGAACTCTACACACCAAATTAAATAATATAAAAAATATCGGACATCCATGTATAACATTAAAGAAATGATACACATACATTGCTCTTAAAATTTTCATAAAATAAAAAATTAATTTTATTAAAATAAAATTAAATATTAAAAACATGATTTTCAGTATACCAATTCTAATAATCTCCCACTTATACTCAAAATTATGCTGCCATACATCTGATTCCTATGTTCTCTACATAACTATCAAAAGTTTTAGCCGGTAAGCTCTTTGTAAAGGATCTGCAAGGTTGTCTCCTGATATAAACTCTATGTCTTATTGAAAATCTGAGTATGTGTACTCTAATGGTACTAGATTGTCTCTCTGGTAAACTAACATATAATTCTTAGTCCTTTTCAAGTACGTGATTATATTTTTTACCGCAGTCCAATACTCTTATCCTGGGTTAGACAGATATCTGCTAACCATGCCAACGGCAAAGCAGATGTCGGGTCTAGTGCAAAACATAACATACATGAGGCTTCCTACTGCCTAACAATAAGAAACCACCTTCATCTGTTTTATCTCATCAGGTGTCTTAGAATACTGATCCTTGGATAAAATAATTTCATACCTGAAAGGGAGAAACTCTTTCTTAAAATCTTGCATGCTAAAACGAGTAAAGATATCATCGATATACTTTGCTTGTGATAAGCCTAACATCTTTTATTTATGATCTCGCAGAAGCTTGATCCCAAGTATGTGACTTGACTCTCACAAGTTTTTCATATCGAACTACCCAAATAATCATACTTTAACCATAGATAATGCTCCCACATCATTTCCAATGAGCAAGATATCGTCTACATAAAATGCTAAGAAGATCACTATGCTTCCTTCATGCTTCTTGTACATACAAGACTCATCCGGACTCTAATCAAAATTATAAAACTTTATAGATTGATCAAACCCAGTGTTCCAAGATCTTGATGCCTTCTTAAGTGCATAAATAGATATCTTAAACTTGCATAACATGTGCTCTTAGCCATTTACAATGAATTCGTCTAGTTGCATCATATACATACACTCGTCAAGATTTTCGGTAAGAAAAGATGTCTTAACATTCATTTGCTATATTTTGTAATCGAAATGAGCAGTAATGAATAAGAGAATCTGGATAGACTTAAGCATGGCTACCGATAAAAAGGTTTCTTCATAATCGATCCCTTCTTTCTAAGTGAACCTTTTAGCAACAAGCCTAACTTTGAAGGTTTCAACCTTCTTGTCTACTCATCTCTTCCTCTTGTGGATCTACTTGTATCCAATGGGTTTTATCCCTTTGGGTGGTTCTACAAGTTTTCAGACCTTATTAGAATACATAGAATCCATCTCTGAATTCATAGCCATTTGCCAAAGATTTGCATATTTGTCTTGAAGTGCTTCATTGTAGTTACAGAGATCAGTATCTAGTTCTGCCAAGATCTTGTCAAAAGACTCTCCCAAGAACATATGCCGATCAGGTTGATAAATAATCCTCCCACTACGATGAGACACTACCTATGTCTGTGTACTAGCAGTAACACGATGTGCAGAATCTAAATCACGTGCATCAGCACCTTGTTCTTGATTTGCGCCTGTCTCGATAGCCCTCCTACTACGACGAGGTAATGTAATATCAGTGACTTATTTTTCTATTCTACTGGTATTTTCTCTAAGTTCTTTCATAACAATGTTGCTTTTTGGACTGTGATCCATAATATAATCATCTTCTAAGAATCGAGCATTTGTGCTAATAATGACATTCTGATCCGTAGAATTATAAAATAGACTACCTATCATTTCCTTGGGATACCCCACAAAGAAATAAATTTCTGTCCTTAGTTCTAACTTACCCGCGTTCTCTTTCAGCATAAGTGTTGGATACCCTCAAATTCGAATGTGTTTCAGACCAAGCTTACGCCTGGTCCACAATTCTATGGGAGTAAAAAGTATTGATTTAGAAAGTACTATGCTCAGAATGTAAGCTGCTGTCTCTAAAGCGAGTCCCCAAAATGAATCGCGTACGCCTAAATATACCATCATGGACCATACCATCTCTATAAGAGTTCTGTTCTTTCTTTCTGCTACACCTTTTTGTTGTGGAGTGCGAGGTGTAGTCAATTAGGATATAATCTCCTCTGATGATAAGTAGTCCTTAAACTCTCCAAAAAAGTATTTTCCACCATGGCAAGATTGTAGTGATTTGATACTTTTCCTCATATGCTTCTCTGCTCTTCCTTGAATTCTTTGAATTTCTCAAAGTATTCAGACTTACAGTGCATCAAGTAAATGTATCCATGTATTGAGTAATTATCAATAAAACTAATGAAGTCGTCAAAGCCACATCTAGCCCAGATTGTCATAGAACCACACACATCATAATGAACTAACTCTAACAATTCTTTAGCTCTATAGCCTTTGGCTAACAAGGACCACTTGGTCATTTTACATTCTAAGCAAGATTCACATACTAGAAGTGCCTCCACTTCCAATGAACTCAAAAGTTCATCTGCTACAAGTCTGTTTATCCTTTTTAGATTAACATGACCCAAACGTAAGTGGCAAAAAAATATTTGGTTCATTAAAGAAAGAAACTTTCTCTTATGTGGTAAATTAGATGTGTTATTCATTTTAGTCAGTTATAGTGTAGAAAAAATTAGAGTAATAACATAAAGATTATCCACTAATGTACCAAAATAGATAACTTATTTATTATCCTTAATAACCACAAAGTTATTAAAATAAACTAAATATCTATCATTCAGCAATCCATAAATGGAAATTAAGTTCCTTCTTACATACAGACAATCTCTCAATATTAAAATCTAATATAAAACTGAGAGTGACATCTCCTACTGCAACAGCTGTTACCTTTGTATTATTACCCATATGTAGATAAATCTCTCCCACACTAAGTTGTCGAGTTTCATAGAACTCCTGCAATAAATTACAGATATGATTAGTGGCTCCCGTATCTACACACCAGATACCGATAGATAACACCACTAAACATGTTTTCACAACTAGTGAACAGAAATTATCCTGTATGTTCTGCCTTTTGAGAAATACTTGACATAACTTTTGAATTCATTTTAATTTGGTTCCCTCTACCATTTTAAAATTAATTTGCCAGCAGCCTGGCAACCTGAGAATAGCATGTCTTGTTGGATGGACGTCTACTATCTTTCATAAGGCCAGACAAAGCTAATTCTTTTTAATTTTATAATCTAAGCAACTGACCATGTCAAGTAAAATTAAATAACTGACATAGTTTCAGTCTAATATATAATAGCAGTGATTCAATTAGAGAGGAAACTATTATATACAGCTAAGTGTTAACCATCACCTAATTTCAAATCAATCGCTTCGCAATGAACCATTTAGTTGGAGAAGTGATCCATACTAACAATTATTTAGAATTATCTCTAAAAATGATTTGTACTAATAATACTGCAATTAATCTGTCCTCTTGGGAGAAATGCCTTATTACCAACACGCAGAGTTTAATTGCATTGCTTATAAACTGGTGATGGAGACTGCGAGATTTATCTATAAATAAATTACCTCTTCCACTTAGATTTTTAAAACATTTTTTAGGATTACAAAAATTTTTTTAATTAAAATAAATTTATTAATTTTGAAAATCACATGATCTGAAAGAATCAAATATCTTTCCGTGTGCATAATTCTAAATATTTGAATTTATCAAACCATCTTTTCGTATTTGAATGCGTAACAAATAAAATTTAATAAATGCATAATTTTTTCTTCAGCTTTTCAGCTAAGGTAGTGATTAAAGGTATTTATTTATTTTATTTTTTGTCCTGTATTTTGCAAAAAATAATAATTTATTTTAATTAAATATTTTCTATTTAATTAGTTCAAAATTCAAAATTAATTCTCACAGTTTTTCAAGATATCCAATTTTATAAAAAAAAATCATCTTAAATGTGATATTTTGTAAAACAATAAAATATTTAAAACTTTCTCATTTAATTAAAATTAATTAATTAAAAAATTTTAATTTTATTTTCTATTATAAAGTATTTTAATTAAAATCAAATTTTTGAATTAATTAAATCAATAGAATAAATAAAATAAATATGCAATCATCCACGTAGTTTATATTTATATAAACATGATATGTACATATCCTCATCTTATGATCAAAGTGAAAAACTAATGTGTTTCAGTCTCCCTAAGAGAATCAGTTGTTTCAATCTCTGTTCGCCTTTGATTCAGTGTCATGATTTCGTCAGGCTTTCCTGATACTATATGATATATATTGATATATAATATCAGTCTCGTATACATCAAAAAATTAATACAAAATAGCCCCGGGAGAGAGAAATTGCCAGCCACTACCAGCCACCACCGGCACAGCTCTTGCCGCTGCCTCATTCGAGCTCTGTTTTTATGAGTTTTATAGCGTTAAAAAGCTCTCAAAATATGAAAAAAAATTTGTCAAAAAAAATTCTAAAGAATTGCCCGAAATAGGGCAAAAAAACCAGCCTAAAACTGCTGCTGTCGCACCACAACGCCGCCGCACCACAGCGTCGCCGCCTGGAACTGCCAACTTCCCAAGGCTTTTTCAACCTCTTCTCAAACTCCGTTTTTGACGTACTTGATACTAAAAGAAATCTGTCAAAAAGTACTATTTTTTATGAAAAAAATTGTTAAAAAATAGCTCAAAAAAAAGCCAGGAAACCGCCTGGAACATACTGTCACCGCTCTTGTGACCCGCCGCTTGGAACCACCAACTTCTCGAGGCTTTTTTGGTCTATTCTTGAACATTGTTTTTGACATACTTTATACCGTTGAAAAGTAAAATCTTCCCAACAAAAAAATTGCTCAAAATAGTTCGAAAAACTGTCAGAAAACTACCTGGAAGCCACTGTCGCTACCAGCCTGTTTGCCACTAGTTCGGACTGTGATTTTAGCCTAATTTTTTTTTAAATTTTTGATAATATTTTGAGGTATATTTTACTGGTATTTTATGTTTAAAATGCTGCCCAAAAAATAGTCCAAATAATGACCCGAAAAATCATAAAAACCACTGCCGAATCGCTGCCAACAAAGCCGCAGGAATCGGGCTGTTTTGGTGATTGTTTTTTGCTATTTTTTATTTATTTTTATGCTATTTTTTATTTATAATTACTATAAAAAAAACACTCACCGAAAAAATTCATTTAAAATTATAAAAACATACTGCGATCCGTGGCCCGTTAAAACCTGAACCACTGCTGGTGCTGTTTCCGTTCTTTATATTCTTAGACATGTTCAACATGTTCTTAAATAATCTAAATAGATATTTTAAAAATAGAAATTAGCTATTACATTGATCCTATGTCCTAAAGGCTCACATTCGATTGATCACGATCAACTACCGTGATTAAAAAAATAATTATCATTCACACCATTCAATTAAACATGAATAATAAATGACGATCATAAAATCAGAATTAAAACGCCTATAAAACAATAGTTAGCACAGTTCCAAAATTACCTTACCCCAATAACTATAAACAAAAAATAAACGGCTCTGATACCAATTGTTGAAGGTAAAACTACTAAAATCTTTGTTTTTACAAACGATTATCTGAAAAAAAAAATTAACTGGATAGATAAATGCCAAAATGGACTTCAGATAAAATTTTTGATGACAAACGATCAAAATAAAATTCGTACATCCGAAATTAATTTAGAAGAATACATTTTCACCAATCGAATCTTCAACTATAATTTGAATCCAAGTTGAAGGTCCTGTCAGATCTTCTACTATATTTCTTTATGCAATTCTCAGATATAATGTGGGCTATAATCCTCCGAAAACTCGTACTAGCAAAACCTGGACAGTTTTAGTCATAGAAGATAAGTTATGAAACTGGTTCAGCCTACCCACATATTTATAGGGCTGCAGCAAGGATTTGGAGAATAATTATGAGTAAGACTTCTAGTGGAACATAAACGCATACCAGCGATTTTCGCAACTAAGCAAATGTCATAGAGGTATCTACAATTATGAAAAACCAGTAGTAATTTCTGCAATTTTCGTAAAATACTGAATTACAGTTCATACTACTAAAGAACTATAATTGCACTCTGACCCATAATATCAAAACCATATTGTATTGAGCTCCTATTATTAAATACTTACAATTTCTTTTCACGTTAAGATTTTTGATACTCACCAATTAAATTTAATTATTGATAATTTAATTTAATCGGTATTTTAAAATTTCTTAAGCCCTTCTGCTTAACTTATTTGATCGTTAGATAATCAAATCCACCTACAAGGTTTAGCTCGGTCAAAACTTATAAACTTTCTTATGGGGTATCGTCAATTCTGATCTTTCGAGATGTAGATTCCTTCAATAATTAATATTCGCCATATAAATAAAATCGCTATTTAACTCATAGGCAATATAAATTCATATAAGATCGCACACTCTAATGAATCAAAATAACGAATATTAAATATAAGCAAATCAATAATTATTTCAAGATTAAAAGGATAAGCACTATTCATAATAATCTTAGGGTGTGAATTAATTTATATAGTTAATATAAAATTAATTATCCCAAATGTTTCGTTCAATACACACAAAGTGTATTGACATAAAGAGTCGAAATAATAGACGACGCTATTATCTGTTCCTTGTAAACAAGACAAGCTTACTAAAATTCTATACCACAATCGTACCGATGGTATGTTCATTTTCATCTAAACTATCAATATAAAATTTATATTCTGTAAAAACTTAAAATCTGATTTTATGTATGCAAACTGTACTCTACACACCAGATTAAATATTATACAGAATATCAGATATCTATCTATAACATTAAAGAAATGATGCACATAAATTACTTATTATAATTTTCATAAAATAAAAAATTAATTTTATTAAAATAAAATTAAATACTAATAACATAATTTTCAATATACCAACCATAACAGTTGTTCCTTGCCTGTGGGGCGTTATTAGTAGTCAGAGTGATACCTAATAGCTGTGGAAGTCGTGTTCCTTATTGGGATCCGAGAATTAAGTTACGGGTGCATAAACTCATATATATGTTTGATGGATTAACCGTGAAGTCGCAGATGTGTGAAATGTGTTTTGGTTTGGGTTACGATTCTAGTGTACGACGAGTATTAGTCCTTTTGGAAATTTCACGAGGGTAAAGGCTTGTGGTTTGATCGTTGTCCTTATGGTTAGGACATCATGTTCGAGAACTATGTTGGGTAAGTACAAGGGTGTGCCTGGATGAAGTGAGATGTTTATTGAAGAGATAGAAGTTGTTTGTGTTCAGATCTAGAGTTAGAAATGAGTATGTTGTTTTCCCTTGGGAACAAAATGTGGAATAATAGGGTTCTATAGTGTGCCATAATGGTTTGAGTAACATAAGGTTAACAGGCGAAAATCGTGGATCCACAATGTGTGTAGTTGATCTTATGCTCAGAGAGCAAAAGTGTGGACTATGGTTGTACAATCGTGAGAGTTATGGGTAACTCTGGGTGAGAGGTCTCAAGTTGGGCCTCCTTTTATTAAGCATCGTACGTTTTCTTCGTGGGTTTGTCTAAACTATGGGCTCGAGGTTATAACGTGGCTATTGTTTACCTATTGGGAGTTAGGTTAGTGAGGCGCAACCTGTGAGGTGAGGCCTTGGTGAAAAGGGAGTGTTTTGGGTTTATGTCTCTGTGTATATATAGTGACGAGCTTGTAATCCTACGAGACGCGTTGTATAGGATATGAGAAAGTTAATGGTATTCGAGATGTATGAACGGGGTCTAAATTTGAAGGCTCATTGTGACGAATGGTATGATTATCGTGATTGGGGTCGACAACGTTTGTATGATGGTGGTCGATGTTAACTCAAGGTCGAATTGGCAGTATTCTTTTGAACCGAGTATTTGATGGGTACTGAGAGTACGATGGTGTTGAGTGATAGTTTTTGGTTGACGTTTTTTTTTCTCTGGGCAAAGAGGGAGCTATCTTGTGGATGGTTATCAGGTATAAACTGTTTCTTCTTGGTTGGATGTGAATGCCAGGATCTTTGATTGATTCTTGATCTGGCTATTTTCAGAGGAGGTGAATGTGGCGCCCTATCCTCCGGGCACGTCGAGACATATGTAACTATAAATAGGAAAGATATTCTAGCTGAACATTCATAATTACATATGATAATTACTACAACATTAACGGTTCAGAATTTGTTCAAAATACTTAATGATTACAGTCATTCAGAAAATTTAACAAGATTACAATATGCCCATGGAAACTAAGCAAAAGAACCAAAAAGAAAGGAGGAAATTCAAAATTTTCAATTCGCGTTGTCAGGGTATGTTGGCTCTTGCCACTCACCCTGTTCCTCGAAACCTTCTTCTTCTTCAATGGGTGCAACCTCCTCAAACAGTCCTTCTTCTTCACCTGTGGTACGAATGCGATGAGCCAAAACCCATAAGCGAAAACCCTAAACCGTCTAACAAACTCACAATAAAATATCCTATAATACATATTGTATAAAACCCAAAACAATTTACGGTCAAAGAGATAGATAATTTAACGTTTCAACAGGGTAAGCGTGTATAAGAGCAATTTGTGCGAATGAGTGATGTAGATGAATGCGACGCAACTGAATTTTGTTTTCTAATCTAAATTTAAACTTTAGTTATCCTAGGCTCTCTCAAACCGAGGTGAACTATTCTAAACCCTATAATCCCAATTACGCTGACCAAGTCTACCGACCGACAAAGAGCATTCCTTAAACCGTGGAATGACTATGTAGCGGACTAAGTGTCCAGCGAGGTCATCACTGACGGTAAGGGCGTAGACAAGTCAACACTCAAGCTCCCGAATCTCAAGTCAAGGTTAAACGTGAGATCGCAAAATTTAACTCCTATTATTACGCCACCCAAACCGCCTTCACCAAAAATATGCTTCATAATTAATAAGGTGCATTTAGCACTTGGAGCAGAACCATCCCAAAAATTAAATCAGGGCATATAGCAAATATCACAATCAATGCATTTAGCCAATATCACAATATTTCAATCCCATCAATCATGGTACCAACCCTGTGGTTTAATTTTTTTATTCTTTTCTCAAAATAAAACGGTGAACCCCGTGAAATCCAACCCAATTTTGAAAGATACGAAGGGACTCCGATAACCCAAGATGAAATGTTGGGATGCTCATGATGTGCAATATGCTTCTCGTGTGCAATTAATTATAGCATGGAACATAAACACAGTGAAGAGTAAAGGCAAAGTAAGATAGCAAAGGAACAACTTCGACAATTAAGGAACCTTAACCCAGGGCAGAAGAGCAGAAAGGGAAACCAGTCTCTAAGAGGGTAGGAGGCGAAGGAGTACATGATCTTAAAGCCTCAGAGATTCCTCCCCCTTTATATATACACAAGTGAGTAGGGCCTGAATTCGAAGGGATAACCGTCCCGTCAAGCAGACAAAAGGACACCTCGAAAAGCATGAAATTTAAGGCGGGTCACGCCAACAAATGACAATTGAGGGGAAGATGCGCGTCACGAAGTCGCCGTTCCGTGAATATGACGATTATCAGGTAGGGGAATCATTTGGGGATGGACCTTAGTACCGAACATCTCTTATATCCCAATCAAGCCCAAGACATAAGAGCTGGGGGCAAATGATGGGGATCAATCCAAAAGAACAAACCTAGCCCACGGCCCAGAGGCTGGGCCCAAAAGCTTAAATCAGAATAGCTAGGGTGTCCGCCTCAGAATCCAAGGTCAGGTCAACTTGACCTACCAAGCTCGACGGGTGCATGTCAAAGTTCCCAACCGAGATAGAAGTTCATTAAGCGTGATGGGACAGGCAAACTCAAAACACTGTCTCCGTACATCCCTACATCAAATGACATCTGACATGACACAAAGCAGTCAATCAACCCGTTGGCATAGCAGAAGGCGCCTTGAACAATTTTCATAAAGAGAAAAGAGGTGTTTCGTCAGAAATAAGCCTAAAAATCACTCATTTCCCGCTAAAACATGGGCAATCCTCCCTTTTCCCGCCAAATCTCACATGGCTTCAATATAAAAGCCAAGCTAAAAGATAAGGTACATAATGACTCTTTATGTTACAAAAACTCTGTCAAATTCGCTTCAAAACCTTGAATAATCTTTTTGGCCAAGCCCGCCAGCCAGTCTCACTCCCTCTTTCCTTGTGTAGGAGCAATCCGACTATCGAGCCCAAGGACTCAAGCTTAGTTTTTCCTTTCCCTCAACAATTAACCATACCTCTACGGAATCACCGCACACAGTAGTAATTAATTTCTTTCGAATTGTTCATCTTACAAAGCATACAAAAAAAATTAAATTAATTAAAAATTAGTAACTACATAATCGATTAAGATATTTTTTTATTGAAAAACAGGGGATGAATGCAACCATCTATTTTTTAAGTAAAAATAGGATCCGATTACGTGATTAACTATCACAAATCAATTTAATTTTTTACATAAATAATTATTTTAGCATGTTCTACAACAGTTGGTTCATATTATGAAAGTGAATCCAAATTAATTAACAAGTGAACTCCAAAAAAGGAGTGTCAACAAACTTTGCCAACACTGGCAAAACATTATTTTTTGCAAAACATTGTTTTTGCGTACTAAAAGCACACACAGGTACTAATGCTTGTTCGGTCATACTAGCTTTTTGAATTTTTAGCTAAAAATACAAAAAAAAATCGTCATAGCCCACTAAATGAAAAAACTAAAAATTCATAAAATCAAATCAAAACGCTAATTAGTAAAAAATTCTATCAATATTCTACTTTTAAAAGGCAATAATATTATTCGTTCTTGACTTATTTACTACTACAACTAAATACATATAATTGTTACGTTCAACTATATAAAATGACAAAACTGTTTAATTTGATCAAAAAGCAAAAATAATAATTTTTTACCCAAAAAACCAACTTAAAAAAGCTAAACTTAAAAATTAATTTACTAAACAACCTACCTAAAACCAAATTTAGCTTTTTGGCTAGAAATATAAAAATAAAAATAAAAAAGTTAGTTTTTAAGATGCCATTCGGAGTAAGTAAAGCAATCAACAGCCACAAATAAAATAAAAACTTCAATTATTGTTTCTAAAAATCATGCCACAGATAATTAGGGGGTAAATTACACTAAGCTCTCATGAAATCTCAGTTAAATACAGTCAAACACACACACATTTGGGATAATTACATTAACACCCCTTGACGTTTAATTTTATATTCCACTTTAGTCCACACCGTTAGTCAACTAACGTTGACCAATAAAATTACAATTTTGTTTTCATATTTACCCATATCGGGTCGGCGGCATTAACTTGTTAATTAACTTCCTTTTCTGTTATGCTTCTTTAACATAAACTTATTTGCTTCCTATTTCCTTGACTTGTGAATTATTTTTTATTTAATTTTTAAATATATTTTTATGATCAAATTTGTTCATTATATAAAATTCGTCGAGTTTGTTATTCATGTAAAAATTTAAATTGATCTGATACTTGTAGCTAAGTGATTGAATAATATTTGTTTAACAATTTTTTTAAAATTATAATTATTATTTATTTGTTTATAAATTAACATTATGCGATCGCTTAATTACAGGTATCGAATCACCCTAAAATTTTTTATAAATAACAAATTCGACAAAATTTACGTAATGAACGAATCTAATTATTAGAATATATTCAAAAATTAGATAAAAAATAATGCCATTTACAGAGAATTTGGGGGAATAGAACCAAACAAATAATTTTCAAAGTTCAAAACGCACACTCAAAACACACACGCATGGCAGAGAATATATATATATTATATAGAGAGAGAGAGAGAGGGGGAGAGAGAGAGAGAGAGAGATAACAGAGATAGAGAGACAGAAGGAGAGAGAGCGGTAGTGGAAGTCGCCGGAGGAGGCCCAGCGACGGTGGGATTTTATACGAATTTTCTACCAATTCCTCTCTGAACTTGAATCCGACGAGAACTGATTTCTTTTTGGATTTTTCTCTATTTGATATTTCTTTGACCGGTGTTTGGACTGTTTTGCAGCTAAGAAAGTGGGTTTAGTGACTTTGCCACCATATCTCTCGATTGTAGGGGGCGGGAGAGAACCGAGAGGGAGAGAGAGAGAGAGGGGGGGAGGGAGAGAACCGAGAGATAGATAGGAGAGAGAGAGAGAACCGAGAGAGAGAGAGAGAGAGAGAGAGAGAGAGAGAGAGAGAGAGAGATATTGTTGTGGGGGAGGGGGCATGGGGAAGAGAGAGATTGTTGACAGATTGTTGTGGTGGGAGGGGGCATGGAGGGAAGAGAGAGAGAGATAGGCAGATTGTTTGGGGGAAGAGAGAGCGAGAGAGACATACCGGAGGGGTTGGGATCTGTTAGTAGTTTAGTAGCTTATTATTATTATCCGGTATGTGTGGATGTACGAGTGTAATTGTGTTCTCTAAATTTATTATAAATAAGATTGCTCGCCTATCCATTAGGGTACGATTTTCCTATTATTCTCTTTCTAATAACATAGTATCAGAGCCACCATGAAAATCCTAACTGTTATGAAACCTTAACCCTAAACCTAACCACCCCAGCCGCCAACCAACCTTAAACGGTGAAGCCACCCCAGCCGCCGTCCAACCTTGAATAGTGACCGACGATAACCCAGCCACCTTCATCCGTACCGACAACTTAGCCAACGACCACCCACAGTGCCGACGATCTCCCACAGTGCCGACGACCTCACCACACCCAACAACAGTGACCAACGACCTCCTGACAGCCACCCTCGACGACCCTCAGCCCCACAACAGTGCCGACGAACCCCTTACCAGTACCGACGAACCTTCCCTTTACCACCCTCGACCTCCCGATAGCTACCCTCGAGCTCCCATTGGTGCCGACGAACCCTACCTTCGCCTGCATGAGTGCCAACAACCCCTTACCAGGCCTTCAACAGTGCCGACAATCTTCTCTTCTTCCCTGAAGGAACCGCAAGTCTTCTCTTCTTCCCTGAAGGTACCACAAGTCTTCTCTTCTTTCCTGTAGTGCCGCCAGACTCCTTGTTTCTTCCCCGAAGTGCCAACAGTCTCTTCTCTTCCTCCTGGAGTTGCCGACAACAGCCTTCTCACACAACCCACCTCTCTTTCTCTCCGCTGGAAGTGCCGACAGTCCCTAGGAGAGTTCTAGTCTCTGGTTTGAAGTTTTAGGGACTGATGTGGTCCTTTACCTTGATTTTGTGGGTACCAATACTCTTGTGGAGATCCTTGCTGCTGTTTTGAGGGGCTCAGGGACTGTCACGGGGTGTTAAAGACTATGTGATAGCTTGAAGGTATGCTTGGTGGTCCATTTATGAATCGTTTCGTGTGGAATTGAGTTCTATTGTGTTGTTGGAGTGGTTGCATGTGATTCTTTAATATTGATCGGGTGTGATGTCGACGGAGAGTTTGACAAGGGTGAGTGACTCTCCAATTAGTACCAAAAGAATGATTAGTGAAACTCAAATGAGTACTGATAGACAAGGAATCACAGATGTATTTTCATCATCCACACGGTTAGTGGATTCAAACTGACTGGACCACAAACATATATGTTATGGAAGAAAAAGGTATTGCTAATAATTGAAGGTATGGAAAAGGAGGATCATTTATTCAACGATCCTCCTAAAAAGGGATTTGATGAATACAAGAGGGGAAAAAGGGATGATGCAAGACTATTGAGTAAAATTTTGAATTCAATGGAATCGTCCATTGAGGTGTTAGTGGCCAATGCCACCACTGTTCGAGAGATGTGGACCATACTCGAGGAGACTTTTGCGTCGACTAATGACTTGTCCAGATTATATGATGTGATGCGGAGTATATTCAGAATACAGTAGGGCGAAAGACCGTTCTCAGACTACTTCACAGAGTTCAAGGTGCTGGCAGATGAGTATGATTGGTTGGTACCTTTCACCAATCGATACGAAATTTTAAGAGAGCAGAGGATGTAGTTTTTGGTGGTGTGTTTCTTAGCTAGGGTAAACCAGCAACTTGACTCTTCCCGATCACAGATCTTGGCTGGGTCCGATGTCCCATCTTTATTTGAGGTCTTCAAGCGGATGAACATAGTAATTAGTAAGGATGAGTCCCGTATCACTACTGCTGACCAGGGTGATCACATAGCCCTCGGTGCATTTCATGGAGGTGGTAGAGGGGGTTTTCGTGGCAGAGGTCGTGATGATGAAGGGCGAGGAAGAGGCCATGATGGAGGACACGAAAGAGGTCGCGGTGGACGTGACACCAGGTCCTGCTACTATTGTGGAGAGCAGGGACATTTACAAAGCTCGTGTTGGAAGCTACATAGGAGCCCTACCTCGTTTGTGGCCAATGTAGTGGCCGAGTATGATGTTCCTTCTTCTTCTTCTTCTGAAAGGAGGACTATAAATATGACTTAGGAGGAGTATGATCAGTTTATTCAGATGAGAATTGGGAACATAGCCGATACTCCCTCATCCACAGTTACAAGTAACCCAGCTGCTTGTATAGCTACTCCTAGATCATGGGTGATAGACTCAGATGCATCTGCACATATGACCCACTCTATAGGTACTTTTTCGTTTTATCACTTGACCCCTGAACATAGTGGAGTTCTTGTTGCCAATGGAGGAACCTTAGAGGTGAAAGGACATGGAGTAGCTGCTTTATCTCCATCTCTTATCCTATCTGATGTTTTATATACTCCTGCTAATCTATTTAATCTGCTATTGGTAAGTCATATTATAAAAGATTTGAAGTGCTCAATAACATTCTTTTCTAATCATTGTGTTTTTTAGGATCTAGCTTCGAGGAGTACTATCAGTAGAGGACGGGTGGTGGATGGCCTGTATGTGATGGATGAGCCCTCATATGTTGCATACTCCGGACATTCATCTCAGTTTTTGGATATACATTGTCGGTTGGGCCATCCTTCCTTGCCAAGTCTGAAGAAATTATGTCCTAGTTTCAGTTAGGTTACTCAGTTATACTGTGAGTCATGTCGTTTTGCTAAGCACATGTATGTGCCTTATGTGTCACGGAATAATAATAGGATCAAGAGTCCTTTTTCTTTAATTCATTCAGATATCTAGGGTCCATGTCCTGTTACATCTTTATTTGGCTTTCAGTACTTTGTCACGTTTGTTGATGACTATTCTCGAATTACTTATCTTTATCTTATAAAGAAGCATTCTAAATTACCAACTGTGTTTACTATTTTTTGTAAAGAGGTTCAAACTCAATTTGGTAAGACTATTCAAATTCTTCGTAGTGATAATCGGGGTGAATATATTGGTGGCGTGTTGGGTACATACTTGTGTACCCATAGGATTATTCACCAGACGTCCTGTCCCGACACCACATAACAGAATGGAGTCATTGAACGCTAGAATATGCATCTATTGAAAAATGCTCGTGCCCTCATGTTCCAGATGAAGGTTCCTAAAGTGTTCTGGAGTGAAGCCGTATTGACAGCCTGCTATCTTATTAATCGATTAGCGTCTTCTGTTCTCCATGGTGCTACACCTTTGTCAATTTTACTTCCTCAGTAGATTCCTTTCTCATTACCATTAAAGATCTTTGGGTGTGTGTGCTATGTGCGTGATACGAGACCGAGGGTGACAAAGCTAGATGCTCGCGCCCTAAAGTGTGCTTTCATGGACTATCCTAAGACACAGAAATGATATCAGTGTTATAGTCCAGAATTGCGGAGGTTTCTAGTATCCCGAGATGTAGTGTTTGTTGAGTTTACTTCGTTCTTTGTATCAGCAACTACACCTATCTTCACTAATGCTGATGATTCAGACCAGATTCTGATGTATCCTTTATCTCCAGACTTACCAGTGGCACCGACTCCAGGTCCCCGGACTTAGGTTGAAATTTCTGGTGAGTCTCCTCCTATTATCTCAGAGGCACCTGTGCTCTCCTCATCCTCAGACTCATCTTCTTCAGGCCCCGCCACCCCTCCTCCCACTGAGTCAGACTCCTCTCCGCTGGATTCGGCCTCTAATTAGGCAAGTGATCCTCCTATTGCTTTATGTAAGTCTTATCGTAATTGTTGGGATCATTCCTTATATACTACGTCATATCGTGGATTGCCTGCTATTGCCCAACAGCGTATTACTACACTTGATCAGCATATTTTACCTTGCTCTGTTATAGATGCCTTTTCTCATCTAGGTTGGTGTTAGGTTATGAATAAGGAGATGAATGCTCTTGAGGCTAATCATACGTGGGACCTGATACATCTTCCTCATGGGAAGATAACTATTGGGTGTAAGTGGGTCTATGCTGTCAAACTTCACTCTAATGGCACTCTTGAGAGATTGAAAGGCCGTTTGGTGGCCAATGGTTATACTCAGACCTATGATCTTGACTATTTTGATACCTTTTCCCCTGTTGCGAAGATGGCATCTGTTCGTCTCTTCTTGTCTTTGGCTGCTTCCCATCAGTGGCCGTTGTATCAGCTCGATGTGAAAAATGCATTTCTACATGATGATTTGGAGGAAGAAGTCTACATGAGGCAACCACCTGGCTTTGTTGCTTAGGGGGGTCAAACAATGTTTGTCGGCTACGACGTCCATTATATGGTCTGAAACAGTCTCCTAATGTCTGGTTTGGCCGTTTCAGCTCTGTTGTCCAGAAATTTGACCTTCGGTAGTTAGCAAAAGATCATATTATATTCTTCTGACATACCTCTGTAGGTTGCATATTACTTGTTGTCTATGTAGATGGCATTGTTATTACCGGTAGTGACCGTGGAGGGATTATTGCGCTTAAATCATTTATGGGCACTAAGTTTTAGACCAAAGATCTTGGTAAACTTCAATACTTCCTAGGTATTGAAGTAACCAAAAATACGAAAGGTGTGCTCATTTCTCAGCGGAAGTATGTTCTTGATATTCTGGAGCGAGCAGGCTATATGAATGCTAAAGGCGTAGACTCCCCTATGGAGTCTAATGTCAAGTTAGAACCGAAAGAAGGACGATTTTTTCGAATCTTGAACAATATCGACGTACAGTGGGATAACTTAATTATCTTACTACCATGAATCGTTCAGATATTGTTTATCCGGTAAGTGTAGTGAGTCAGTTTTTGTCTGATCCTCGTGTTCTTCATTGGCAAGCTGTGTTACGTATTCTTTGATACTTACACAAAAATCCAAGTAAGAAAATCCAGTTATCTGTTCATGGCCATATGGGAATGGAAAGGTAACTCTGATGCTGATTGGGTTAGATGTACATTTGATAGGAGATCCACTTCTAGCTACTCTATATTTATTGGTGGGAATTTAATTTCCTGAAAAAGCAAGAAGCAGACTGTGATATCCCGGCTTAGTGTTGAGGTCGAATACCGGACTATGGCATTAGCGACTACTGAGATTATGTGATTTCAGCAGATTTTGACAGAGTTACACTTTCTACTTAAAGGCTATGCTAGACTCTTGGTTGATAATATCTCAGTTATCTATATTACTACAAATTCAATCTTTAATGAGCGAACAAAACACATTGAGGTTGACTGCCACTTTATCCGTGAGGAATATCAAAAAGGTGTTATTACATTTGGATCTATTCCTACGGGAGAACAAGTGACTGATATATTCACTAAATCTTTATCGGGTCCGCGTGTCTCCTACACTACTACTACATAAGATCATGCTTAAAAAAATAAAAAAAAATTTCACTTTTTATAAAAGTGTGATAAAAAATACAAATAAAAATTTTAATCCCACATTATAAAATAAAGTGAGATTGTATATATATTTTTATCTCATTTATTAAAAAATGTGATGATAAAATAACTTTTTAATATCACATATTACTTGTAAATGTGATTAAAAATAACTAAAACAAATTTAACTCTTGAATTCTCTCTTTCTCCCCGATAGTTTGTCTAGGCTTTTCCTCTCACCGATAGTCTCAGCCCTAGCGCCTCTTTCTTTCCCTTTTAAGCTCCCGAGTCGTCTTCTACACAGCAGGCTTCTCGATCCAGCGGCGCTCACGCCACTGCCGATTGCCGCAGTCGCATCTTTCTCTTCTGCAGTCGCAGTCATGGTCGTGCCCTTGTGCGAGTGGGGTGCGCCGCTCACTCGGCCAAAGGTTTACCGACTGGTCCGGTAACTCAATCCTGTGTACTTCTTTCCCAAATCGGTCGTATCTTTGTTACTTTCTCTCTCTAAAATATCTTCCCCTCTCTCTCTAGGTTGTTGCTCGATCTGTTTCTTGATTCTCCTCTTGAGTTGTGCTCTGTTTCTCACACAGAGATCGCCGATCTTCAAGGTATGGTTTGTTTCTCGATCTATTTACGTTATATATATATATATATATATGTGTGTGTGTGTGTGTGTGTGTGTGTGTGAATGAAGTGTTGTTTGATTGTCGGTTACTTTGTTATTTGAGCAGCGATTCTGTGATTTCTTCGTCTGAGTTTCTGGAAAACAGTTTGTTTACTTGAATATTTTATTGAATAAATCACTTCAATTTTTAAGTTTCGATCAGTTCTGTTTCTCTGTGATTAATTTTCTTCCATTGGATAGATTCAATTCCTTATTTTGTTTATTTCTTAGTATATATAGGATCATTTGTTAGACATGCAACTTTTGTGTCCATCTGAGGTGAGTGGCGAAGCTAAGAAAGTAGCTTAGAGAGACTATTAAATTCGAGCTCGCTTTTTTTGTTTTTTTCCACAACCACTAACAATAAGATATTTCTAAACTTAGAAGAATCACTACTAAATAAAAAATCTATAATATATACTTCTACAGGATTTTCAAACTGTAAGTACAAAAGTTTATTTATGAGTTTCAATCATCTTCTGAAATAATAAGTGAGCTATTTCAACTATTCGACAATTAATTCACCCAAAAAAAAAAACTATTCGACAATAGTGAACTCTTTGAACAAATATAAATTGGAGGGATAACCAACTAATTAAAAAATTAAAATTGGACAACTAAGAAACAATCAATTTTTGTGCCCGAGCATGTTGACAAAGAGGGAAATGGATGAACTGAACATATATACCTAGAAAATTAAACCCTTTTTAGCATATGTGTTAATTTTGATATTTTAATTAATGAAGCGGGAAAGATCGTTTAGGATTTGTGCCTTTTCATCCTCGGCATTTTTTTTTGTCTCTGCGCTCACAATCAGTCAAATCTACTCGAAGTGAAAAAGTGCTAAACCCATTGGTAACTGAGAGGGAAATCTTAGTCCCTTGAACCACCAAGAAAAGACAAACATTGCACAGAGCACATCCAATGCCCTCCGGTCGACCAGTTTCTTGCCGCTTCTTTTTCTTCAATCTCTTTTTCTGCTTGCTCACTGTTGCCTTCTCCGGAAACCCATTTGTATTCTATGATTGGACGGTGTTGTACACCACCGCCTCCCCTCTTGGTGTTAAACAACAGATAATTTCTCTTCTCTTGCAATCCTATCTTGTTGTTTAATTAGATGATCTTTAACTTTCAGTTCTTTCTGTCGGTTATTACCCTTTCTTGCAAATACTAATGTCTAGAGTGGTTATCGACTTATCGGGAACTGTTTGAGACTTGGAATTTGTATAATCAAGTTGGGGAAGAAA
>JAOTRH010012385.1:0-23003 GCA_034768845.1 Heliamphora exappendiculata
ATAAGACGGATCATAACTATACTATCGTCCTAAGCATGTAAAAAAAAAAAGAATACTAACAAACAGAATTCTAAATATTCATAACCGATGATTCACAGCATTATTTAGGATGATCGACCACAATCTTCAAGTTTCGATTCTCATCTACATTCTAGCAAAACAAACTAGAATCAACCCAAAATCCTTCCTATGGTTCAATTAGAAGAGTTCTTGGGTGCAAATTAAATTTGGTCCAAAAGGATAGGTTCACCTACAACTAGCTTGCAAATTTTGTCTAAAAATAACAAGAAATTAAAATTTTATAGAAAAATAGAATTTTAGGGTTTAAAACCTAAGTATACATGTCTCCGGGCCATGCGTTAAAAATGACAAAATTTATAAAATATTAAAATATTATTTTAAAGCATCTTTAATGTGTGTGTGTATATATATATATATATATATATATATATATATATATAAACTTATCTTGACCTATAAACTTCCAGTTAGCTTCTCCAATATACCCTCAGGACCACGAACTCGAATCAAACTTAAAGAGATCTTTCTTTTGAATTCCTTGACTCACAAGTGCCCAAAATAAGACTAAGAAAAGAAAACTATAAGTCCTAGGTACAAACTATGTGAACTCGGTTGAAGACTCAAAGTCCCAAACTCAAAACATCGACTAAGTTTTTCGAGTTACAACAACTCTAGCTTAGTATTGATACGGAGTGATTCTAAATGACTTAAAAAGCTAGGAGGAGAATTCTTTATAAAAGTTTGAAAATCATTACCCTAGGATTGCCAATCGATATGGTATGGGGCAAAATCCTGATACACATCGAGAAAATGAGAAAAGACAACAACGATGTGAACACTATCTAAATGGCCATACCGGCCATCTGCAAAATGCCCAGATGGTGGGACCGGCTATGTAGGCTTGTTCGAGATAAATTTTTATAACATTTTTTCGAGTGTTTATTGTGGTCTAGAGGCGCAATGTACCTACCATATTGAAAATACGTACTTTAAAGTGCAAATAGCACACCTGAAATTTCAAATGGCTAAAAATGAGGCTTGAGTGTGGAAATAACTATCGAAAAGAAGTTAACAAAAAAAGGTTAAAAATGGAGAAGGTATTTGGGCAAACAAGACTTCCAGGCAATTGATGAGCCGATTCATTCTCGTCGGAGACCGTACTTATTCTTACAATCACATTTCATCTTGGGAACAACGAATCGATGTACATATGCAATATAACCAGATAGAATGGAGTGTCTATAATACCAGATTTTGAATTATCATACCTCCTTATATCCCATAACCAATAATAATTATATTTATATTCTCCCTCGTATTTTATATATATATATATATATATATATATATATATATATATAATCCTTAGCATTATTTATTTCTCCTATCATATACAATCCAATTCCAAGTAGCAAACAAGCTAGAAGTTGTTGTCTTTTCTCTTCGTTCGTTGTCTTCTTGGTTTTTATTCTGTTCAATTGGAGATAGCTCTTTTGTTAGGCCTCGTTTGGTAATTTAGCTTAAAGTTGAGTTTTTTTTTTATTTATAAAGTGACTCCAAATCATTTTAGCAAAAGGTTCGTTTATATCCTCTCAATTTATATAATAAGGACACAAACACTATTTTTGTCCTTTTCAACAAGCCAATTTTACCTTGTGTTTGCTTCGGTGTTCAACTAAGTTGCTACCGTTTGTGCCTTTTGTTCTTTCACTCTCTACAATATTCTGTCCTTTCCAAAAGGTCAATTTGCCCTTGTATTTGGCTACACGAAGGGCTTATTTAATGGAGGATTAAGGAGGGATTCCAAAGGATTAGAGGATACGAAGACCCATTAATTTTTATTTTATTTTTTTAGGATAAATAGTTTTGCATTTATATCATATGACTCGATCTAGTTCAATATATTTTGACATATTTTCAAAATAACTAATACCAAGCCTTTTGTTATTATTAGTACGAGATTTTGAATAATTTTTTCTTTTTACTCCCTAGCCAACAATAACTATACAACTCTTATATTTTATTCTATTTTAGTTAAATATAAATTAAATTTCTCATTACATATATAATTATATATATAATCCTCTCATATAAAAAAAATATGTGAAATGCTCTGTATTATTAATTTGTCATATCTTATCCAATCTAATTGAGAATAATAAACAAGCTGGAAGTTGTGGTCTTTTTCTCTTTGTTTGTTACTTCTTGGTTTTTGTTCATTTCAATTAGAGATAGCTCTTATGTTAGGCCTCTTTTGAAAATCCAGCCTAAAGTCGAGTTTTTGTATAAATGAGACTTTAATATAGTCTTATAAACAAAAAATTTGTTTGATAGAATTAGAGAGTGATTAGAGATATCATATAGTAGGCGTTAGAGATAAAATGAGTAATAAAGAGTTACATTGATGTAATAAAAGACATTTATAATGGAGCTGCCATGACAATAAGATCACTTACAAGATAAACAAGTGAATTTTCAATTACAGTAGAATTATGCTAAGGATCGGTTTTGAATTCTTATCTATTTGTTTTAGTTATGAATAAATTGACTAAACATATTCATGATGAGTTTACATGGTGTATGTTGTTTACTGATGATATTTTCTTAGTCGATGAGGCTAGGAGTGGGGTTAACACTAAACAAAAAATGTGGAGAAAAACTTTAGAATCAAAAGGGTTTCGAATAAGTAGAAACAAAACTGAATATATGAAATATAATTTTAGTAGTAATTGAAGTATAATTGGTGAAAAGGTAAATACTCAAAACCAATAGGTATCTAAAATTGAATATTTTTGTTATCTAGATTTGATTATAAACAATTATTGAGATGTTGCAAATGATGTAACCCATAGAATCAAAACTAGTTGGCTCAAATGGAGGAGTACTTTCAAAATTTTATATTATCAGCGGATGCCTACAAGATTAAAAGATATAAAACACCTATTAGACCAAGGATTTTATATGCGGACAGAATGTTGGGCTGCTAAGAAAGATTATATAAATAAGATGAGTATTGCGGATATGAGAATGCTAAGGTGGATGTGTAGTAAAATTAGAAAAGATAAAATTATAAATGAAAAAGTTCGTGGAATGGTAGAGGTTGCACATATTGAGAACAAATTGAGAGAAAATAGATTAAAGTAATTTGAACACATACAACGTAGATTAGTTGATGCAGTAATTAGAAAAAGTGACAAGATCATGAATTATAAAAACAATAAGAGATGAGGCAGACCTAAATTAACACGAAATGCCGTTTTAAGAAAATATATAATCTATTAAAACTAACTGAAGATACGGCTCTTAACAGAGTAAAATGGCGTAAAAATAAAAAAATTATTTTTATATTTTTTAATCAAACCATTTACAAAATTATTCTTTTTACGTTTTTAATCAATCTAAGTTGTGAAATGCGAGAAGAAAAGAATCAAGCATCCAAACTCAACAATAATTCACAATATCACTCAATTTTGCATAAAATTTATCAAATGTCTCATTTTTTTCTATTTTTAAAATTTCAAAACTGGTAGTGAGCATTTGATGTTTTGAACTTTTTACAGTTGTAGTACCTTCATGAGTGATTTCAAGAATATTCCACACTTTTTTCGCAATTTTACACGTGCAAAATTCGTTGAAATTCTTTCGGTGTGACACCACTAAAGATGGCATTGATAACCTTACTATTCTAACTTATATTTTTACAAATTTTTTTATCCCATTATTCAGTTGGTATTAAAATAAAATCATCCACAGACTTAATAGTGGGTCAGGTATAGTCATTAACAACTAAAATTCAAACCCTTTTACCAATGGATTTAAAAAATGCATGCATCTGAGTTTTCCAATAAGAGTAGTTATCTCCATCGAAGAGAGGTGGTCTAATTGTTGAGTTTCTTTCTTTTGAAAATTTCATGATTAAGATTTATTAGGATCATTTTTCCAAAATATCTTTTATTTTTGAAAAAATTGTTTTTAATCAAAAAAATTATAACCTTTTTAATAAAAAAAATTATAATTATTTTTGAAAAAAATAAACCCACTCTGATATCAATTGAAAAAATTATTTTTATATATTTTAATTAAATCAATTAAAAAATTATTATTTTTACGTTTTTAATCAATTTATGTCGTAGAATGCGAGAAGTAAAGAATCAAACATCCAAACTTAACACACGAAATTTTTTACGTGAAAAATCCAACTTGAGTAAAAAAATCATGGGACTAATCCTAATCCAGGTAAATCAAGTATTAACCAATTGAACAGTTACAAGACACTTATTTACAGATTTTGATCGAATTCTCAATTCAAAAGCCGAAAGCTATATTGTCGAATTTACGTGCATCGTTCTTCACTTGATCACCGCAGTAACGAATTCTCAAAATTTCACAAGTATTGAATCATCAATACTTTTACATCGGCAGAATCCTCCATCGGTAAATTTAGAATGTCTTCTAAGTTAAACACGAACAATCTTAGAATTTTTAAAACTCGAAAAGAACTTTTGATCTACTTTAGAATATCTTATTAATGAAGTGCAGAAGTTCATTTTCGTGCCTGACCTATGGTCCTTTATATAGGCCTCAAAATTAAGCAATTAGAGTTTCAATCGAATTAAAACTGTCTGGGGTCCGCTTGAGTGGTCATGTGCCAGATTGCTTTCTGCTCTTGCACGAACCTGCTTCATTGGTTTGTACTCTTGACTTCTTGTGTTGTACTTTAATCTTGCAGTTTGAATAATATTCTTATAAAAGACTCCTAATCCAACTAAGGTTTACAACTTAATTAAATGACTTAACTAAATCAAATAACTTAGGAATTCTATAGTAATTCAACTACAAGAGTTCTAATTAAACTAACTATGAGTTTTACAATACTTGTACAATATGAATTGCTATAAAAATATATAAAATTTATTATAATTAATATTATAAATAAATTCCTAACCAGAAAATTTATATAACTAATACCATTTGACTAGGACAAAAAATTTAGCTTAGTTTAATGTCGTTTAGTGTAGTAAAACTACTGTACCTTCATTCTTTTTGCAATGTCAATTTTACCCATGTGTTCACTTTGGAGTGTTAGGCTAAGTTGCCTTTTGGGGCCTTTTAGTTTGTTCCTTTCACTGTCTTACAGTATTTTGTCCTTCACGAAAAGTCAGTTGGCCCTTACGTGGAACCTTTGTGAAGTCTTTTCGGCGTTTATTCTTTTTAGCTGGAGGCAGCCCTTCTGTTCAAGGTCCGTATAAAAGTTTTATCATTTAAAATATTTAATAGTAAAATAATTTTTAATAAATTAATTTTTTTATTCTTTGATATTTAATAATTAAAAAATACATTTTTTAATTATAAATTTTAAAAATAAAATATACTATAATTTTAATATAGCCAATCACTACCCCATTATCCCTCACCACCCTTGCCACCCAAGTCACTACCCATTGGTGACTCTAGCAATTTTTGTCACTAGTATTATTAATAATTCAAATTTTATTAATTTTATAATACATGATCATATCTATCGTATTTTTCAATAAACTTAATAAAGTAATTTGAACTTTTCGAACCATTAACAAAAAATAATACTATATGTTAGTACTATCCTTTTAACAAAAAGGCATATAAATACATATATTTTTATAATTTACTTCAACGAATCTTTATATTTTAAAAGTGTTGTAAAATAATTTCATTATGAATATTATTAAATATATCTTTTTTAATATATATAACCAAGCAATTATTTATAAGTTTTATCCAAAGAAATAATTGAAAAAATAAGAGACCTTTGTATAATAAGTTTCAATAATAGTCTTTGAACTCAGAAGGTAGAATATTGAAAAAATAAAAGATAAAAGATTGATGTCGTGAAAGAGAATTATATTATTTTGTCTTGTTTTATTTCTAAATAATAAAAGAATAAGTTGAATATACAAATCTTGGGAGCTTAACTTCTAAATACACCCACTTTTTTACTTAGTATATAACATATAAATACTAGTAGTTGTGAGTGTGCGATGAAAAAAAATTAAGTGAAACTCTCGTTTACTTTTTAATGGGATCTTTTTCTATTATGTATTGGTGTTAAAAGGTTAATTTTTTTATAAAACTCAAAAATTATGCTTAATAATTTTATTTTTTTACATTTCATTGAGTTCAGTTGACACCACAATTATAGCTGTGCCCATGCCACTGCCACTCCTACTACCATTGCCACTACTCTTACTATTGCTACCACCACATTTTTCGTTCACATCAAAAATAATTTACTCTTTTTTATATAAAATAATTTTAAATTTTGAATATAAAATATTTTAAAAATATTTACTTTGTTGTCATTTAACCAAACAATAAAAATAAATAAAATATTTTACATTAAAATAAACAAAGGCTAAAGAGTTTAAATAACTGTAAAAAAAGACCATAAACTAATAAGTCATGTTCCTTTTTATATAAGCTATGATTTAAAATGATCTAAAGTTGTTATAAAAAAATCATTTTTTTAATTTATGTAAAAATTTATATCCAGTCTTATATTTTTCTTTTCTAAAAAATTTCAGTTAAATTGCGGCCTTTGGTAGCTTTGTGTTCCTTTCACTGACTACATCATTTTATTATTTTTCAAAATTCAATTTGGCCCTCTATTTGACTACCTAAAGTTGTTTTTTCTCTATGTTAGGTTAGTTCTTTGGCGTGTTGAAAAATGTTATTGTTAGTACTTTTTAATATTTTATTATTAATTTTAATTATAAATTATAATTTATTTTAAATATTCATAATTTATACTACAATTTATAATTATTTTTTTTTTATTTCAGTTATAAATTACAATTTTTACCAAATACTAACGACTTTTTCTACAAATTACAATTTATAAACTACTAGCATTAGTCCTCTTTTGTTAGGCTTGATTTGACAATTGTATTTAAAAGTGAGATTTTTATTTGAAGTATTTTTAAATCAAATAATTTTTTTTGAAAATAAGGTCTCACGACTCACTTAAAGACAAAAGTTTATTTAACTTTAAGTGCTACTAAGAAAAAAAAAGAAATAAGTTAATAAATAACAATTTAAAATGGCTTAAAGTAACTTAAAGTGGTTATAAAAAGATTTATTTTTTTATTTTTATATAATTATATATTTAATTTAAATCTTATAAATTTTGATAAGTAAAGAAAAATAATTTTGGCACTCCCTTTTAGTCAAATACACTCACAATTTTACTTTTATTAGATAAAATTATAAAAATTCCCATCATTTTTATCCTTTATTTTCTTTTGTCTTAGAATTTTGCCTAAATAAAAAACAAAGTGAAGAGTGTCTTTGGTTGAAAAAGGAGTATAAAAGTTATTTTTCTAAATAAATTTTGTAAAGAAATTAATTTATATTAATTTCTATTTTTAATTTAATGACAATCCAAGGTGTTTTAGTGTTTTTAGAACTCTTTTAAAATCTTAGGATATGTTTTAAGATCTTAGATAGGATTTGAAAAGCTTGTTTGAATCTAAAATTCTATTAGAATCTAGATATCATCTATTTTTGGTTACCTGTTATTAGAGTCCTAATTGCAGATTAAGTTCGTGGGACAATTGAACAAGCCTATGGTACAAGCAATCAAAGCATGACATAAAAGAGATGTTCGGCAACTTGACTGCTCGATCGCCCATATGACCGCTCGAGCGGACCCCGTGCGTTTTAATTGAATTTAAGTTCTAATAGCCTGGTTTCAATGATCTATATAAAATGGCATTAAGAGTGCACGATACATACTGGATATATGAAATAATAAAGAGCTTTAAGATCATAACAGAGGATTGTTTGTGTCTTCAAAATCACCGAAGATTATTTGAGAGAAAAGCTTAGATAGTGTTCTAAGTTCCAACAGATAATTCTGCCGAAAAAACTGCTACGAGGATTCGTTACAGTAGGAATCAAGAGGAGAACGGTGAACGAGGATTCGGCGTACAAGTTTTATGACTAAAAGATTGAGAAGTCGATCAAAAAGTCTACAAATTGGATTGTAACTGTTCGTGATATAGTGCTTGTTTCCTAGACTTGGTAGTCCTGTGATTTTTTACCGGTTAGATTTTTTCACGTAAAATATCTGTGTTGTGGTTTCTTCTTGTTACTCTTATTTCGTAAATGTGATTGATTGAAATTCTAAAATATTATTTTCCATTAAAGAAAAATAAATTATATTTCTCAAATTTTAAATATATAATTTATCTATCCATATATATATATATATGTATGTATGTATAGTGTGTTGTTAAAAAACTTCCAAAACCTTAATCTTAAAATCTCATTAAAAAGAAATGTTCTCTCTCCTAAGTGGCTTCTTTCCTCTCCTCTCATTATGGTTTACTTTCTCCTCCTCTCCTCTTTCCTCTCTCACCTTTTTTTCTCATTTATTTATTCTCAGTTATAATTTAACTTAGATAATAAAAATTCTAAATCAATCCCTCCTCGCCAATTCCAATCTCAAAATCCCAAACCCATCTCGCAAATTTTTTTTGACCGACCCACTCTTATACAAATTTAATGATGAAATTTGAATAAATTATAAACTATAACTGTATTGATTATAATAGTAGTAGGATGGGGGAATCACCTACAAAAACTCGAATTTAATTTTATTTATTTGTAAATAATAAGTAATATATATTTTATCTATTATAGTGTAGTTTGAATTTAACCCGTTAAACTTTTTAATGACAAAATATATTATAGTGTAGATATAAACGAAGAATTTAGACGAAGCAGGCAGAAATAGCAAGGCTAGCAATGCTATTTTTAGTGGTGTCACACCAGAAGAATTCAGATGTATATGTACGTGTGGAATCGCTAAAAAAGTATGAAATATTCTTGAAGTCACACACGATGGCACGTCAACAGTTAAAGTTTTTAAACTTCAAAAACTCACCACAAGTTTTAAAACTCTTCGAATTGAAGATAATTAGACCTTTAATGAAGTTTATGTAAAGTTGAGTGACATAGTGAATTTCAGTTTTATGTGAAAAAATTTCTGAATCTTCTATTGTTCAAAAAATCTTACGGTCACTACCTGAATGATTTCTACCAAAGGTTACTTCTATTAAAGAAGGTAAAAACGTTGATTTTCTAAGAGTAGAACAATTAGTTGGAAATCTTCAAACTTTTGAATCAACTCTACGTCAACGTAAAAAATCAAAAAGGCGTTGCTTTAAAAACTTCTAAGGTTGAGTTAGAGTCTTCAGATGATGAGGCAGAAATTGATTTGGAGATTATGACATTTATTGTTAAAAAATTAAAAAAAAATTATTTTAAATAAAAAACTTAACCTCAAGTTAAAATCCAGAAAATTTGGTGATAAAAGTAAGAATGTGGTTAAGCTTAAAAAGAAAAAAACAAAAGTTCAGAACCAAAATATACAGTACTTCGAGTGTTAAGGGTATGAACATATTGCACAAAATTGTCCAAACAAAAAAAAATGTGTTTATTGTGACGTGAGATGATGAAATTGAGTCATATGACAATAGAACCGAGTCCGATCAAGAAAATGAAAAGGACAAGTTTGTTGCCTTTGCTGCTTTCACTCGATGATGAGGTAAGTCTGAACTATCTGATTATGAATCATATGCGTCTCATAGTGATTCTGGAAAAGAAGAACCAGATTCAGGTTATGAATCTGAAAGAGGGAATGAGAAAGATTTTCAGTGGACTTATGATAAACTTCATTGAGAAAGTTACAAAATGACCAAAGTTATCACTAAACTAACACTGAAGGTCAAAACCATGACAAAAGAAAATAATGGTCTAAAATCATAACTAACTGAGTCTCAGAATCTGATTTCTCAACTAAAGATTTTTAAAACTAAAATGATTGAGAAACTAATTAGCTCTGACAAACAGATAAATGAACTCATTGAGTCATGTGATTCCCTCAAATCGAAAGTTTCTAAACTTGAGTTGGAATTACAAGACTTAACAAAGTCCAAATCTCTATTTAAGGCAAGTGAAGCGAGAGTCAAATTGTTGAAAACTAAATTATCAACTGCTAATACTACTCTCAAGAAATTGAATACAGGATCCATGAGTTTGGAAGAGATCCTAAGCATGCAAAAAGTGGCGTCAGACCAAACTAGATTAAGCTACGTGGAAAGTACATCTGGATCAAAGAATACAGGTAAAATCAATTTTGTAAAAGTTGTCAACATGCCTATAGGTATGGAAAGTATTTTGGAAAAACTTAAGCAAATCAAAACTTCATTTTCAGGAAAAACTGTTCAAAACACTTTACCCCAACCAACTAAGTTTCAAAAATTTGTTCATACTTATCATTTTGTGGTATTGTGGGGCATATTAGGCCTTATTGCAGAAAATTGATATCTCTATCGTTATATCAGCATGTGAAGAAATCTGAAAAACTGCACGATCAAATTAAACTTTTACAGAAGAAAACTCTCAGCCAAATGAGCGCTCGAGTGGGCTCTTTGAGAGCTTGAGCGGCCAACTGGCAATCACACGCTCAAGCAGGCCCTCTGTACGCTTAAGCGGACCACTGGCAAAGATACAAATATGATCACTGGTAGTCCAACATTCGAGCGACCCCTCTGAGTGCTCGAGCGGACAACTGAAAGAGACCATAATTTGGCCAAAAACCCAGCACTCAGACCATACCTTTTTCCAAAATTTGTGTTGTCTGGGTTCAAAAGTCTAATTTGAAATGTAATATTGTTCACACCACTTTAAAAACTCAAAATTCCTTCATATGGTATTTGGACAGCAAATGTTCCTGACATATGTCAGGAGATAAGTTCTTATTCTTGAGTATTGATCTATATGATCGAGGACTTGTCACATTTGTAGATGGAAACTCATCCAAGATTCTTGGGAGAGGATCAATTAGATCTTTAGGACTACTCAAATTGGACAATGTCCTTCTCGTAGACGGTTTAAAAGTAAATTTACTAAGCATTAGTCAGATGTGCAATACACACCATGAAGTTCACTTAACGAAAATTGAATGTCTGATTTTGGATAAAAAGGAAAAAACTGTGATTCTTAGTGTTCGAACTTCTGACAACTGCTATCGAATTTTGCCTAAAATCGATCTTACATGTCATTCTACTAAGATTGATGAAACTAAATTGTGACATTATCGATTGGGTCATTAATTACTATTCAATATCTTCGGTAACTTCTTCATATGAATATTATGGGTCCTACTAGAACAGAGAGTATATGTGATAAGAAATATATTTTTGTTGTAGTGGATGACTTTTCTAAGTTTACCTGGATAAATTTTTTATGAGAAAAATTTGACACTTTTGCTGTTTTTAGATCTCTATGTTTCAAGTTAAATAATGAATATGAATAGAGTAATCAGCACATTACAAAGATTCGATCATATCATGGTAGAGAATTCGAGAATTCAGAATTCTTAAATTTCTATGATGAATAGGGGATCCAAAACGAGTTCTCAGCTCCAAAAATATCACAACAAAACGGTGTCGTGGAATGAAAAAATCGGGTGGTATAGGAGATGGCACGAGTCATGCTACATGATAAAAATGTTCCTATCAGATTCTGTGCCAATACCGTAAACACCGCTTGCTATGTGATTAAACGGGTGTACTTACTACCAAGCACAAAACAAACAGCATATGAGTTGTGGAAAGGTAGAAAGCCTAATGTGAAATATTTCAAAACTTTTGGAAGCAAATATTACATATTAAAATATCGTGAACTGTTGAGTAAATTTGACTCCATAAGTGATGATGGGATATTTCTTAGCTACTCCATTAATAGTAGAGCGTAAAGAGTTTTTAATTTACGCATTTCTACTGTTATGGAATCTATTAATGTGATCATTGATGATACAGGAACTTTTGAAGCAGCAATGATACCAGAAGCAGATCTGACTGACTCTCCGATACTAGAAGATCCAGTTCAGCCAAGCCCTCCGAAACAAATAATGGATACCAGTTCTGGCATTGTGGTAGCATCTGAGGAGCTAGTAGCTTTGGAACCCTCCTCACGAATTAAGCTAAATCATTCAATGGATCAAGTAATTGGATAGGTAACAAAACCAATGATGACCCGCAGATAAATTCGTAATCAGGTAAATCAGGTAAGTCATCTATGCTTTGTGTCTTTGGTTGAACCAAAAAATGTGAAAGAGGCTTTAACTGACGATTGTTGGGTGAATGCTATGCATGAGGAACTCGAACAATTTATCAGGACTGATGTTTGGAAATTAGTGCTTAGACCTGATACTGTAAATGTTATTGGCACTAAGTGAATTTTGAAAAACAAGTTAGATGAACAAGGGACTGTTGTGAGAATAAGGCTAAATTAGTGACACAAATGTACACACAAGTAGAAGGAATAGATTTTGACAAAACCTTTGCACCCATGGCTCGATTAGAATCTATTCATATTCTTCTTGCTGTGGCTTTTTTTCTCAATTTCAAATTATACCAGATGGATGTGAAAAATGTTTTCTTAAATGGCAAGCTGAAAGAAATAGCTTATGTTGAACAACATAAAGGTTTTCAGGACCCACGCTACCCTGATCACGTATACATGCTCAAAAGAGTTTTGTACATGCTGAAACAAGCCCCCCGAGCATGGTATGAACGTCTAACCACCTTTCTGGTTAATCATAATTTTATCAAAGGAAGTATGGATAAGATTCTTTTCATCAAAAAGGACAAGAATAATATTTTGGTTGCATAGATATATGTTGATGATATCGTGTTTGGGTATACTTGCGAATCTCTTATCCTTCCATTTTCTGAATGTATACATAAGAAATTTGAAATGAGTATGGTAGATGAACTAAACTACTTCCTAAGCCTACAGATTAAACAGTTCGACGATAAAATTTTCATCTCGCAATCAAAATATGCTAAAGGATTGGTTAAGAGATTTAAACTGGAATCTACCAAACCTATTCGAACCCCTTTGAGTACATCTATGAAACTGTCAAAACATGAAAAAGGTATAAATGTTGATCAAACCATGTTCAGAAGTATGCTATGTAGTCTTTTGTATCTCACAGCCAGAAGATCTGATATTGTCTTCAATGTAGGTATTTGTGCACATTATCGGTTTAATCCTAAAGAATCACATTGAACTATTGTTAAAGAGAATTATCTGTTATGTGATTTACACTGTTGAGTTTGGCATTTGGTTTTCCAAAGACATTAACTTGAACATAGCAGGTTTTTTTATGCTAATTGGGCAGATGGCAGAAAAAGCACATTAGGAGGTTATTTCTACATTGATAACAATTTGATTTTATGGCAAGTAAAAAACAAAATGTTATTTCATTATCTACACTCGAGGCTGAGTGTATAGTTGTTGGTAGTTGTTGTACTCAGTTATTATGGATGAAACAAATGCTATCTGATTATGATCTTATCTAAGAGCCAGTAATTATCTATTTTGATAATACTAGTGCTATTAATATTTCAAAGAATCTTGTTCAGCACTCTGAGACTAAGCACATAGACATAAGGCATCATTTCATTCATTAGTTAGTTGAGGATAATATCATCACCCTTGAATACAATGACACTGAAAGGCAACTGGCTCATTTGCTAACAAAACCTCTTGAAGCACTTCGATTTAAGTTTCTTAGGAAATCTATTGGAATTAGCATTTTGAGTTTTTTTTTTAAATGTGGTTTTTGTTTTTTTCATTTGTGCTCTTAATTTGTTCATGTGGTTTAATCATACGTGAAACATCTCAAAACATTGTCTGAAGGATTACTGTCAGGAAGATATGAAAGCATAAGCTTATAGTAAATCATTGAGATTTTTTTTATGTAATGATTGCGGTATGTGCGGCTAAATATACATGTGACACGTACTGGATATTGGTTGAAAAATACTATTTGATTAACCACTTAGTATAATCCTATTGTTAATATTGATGTCTATAACCACCCACTTCTGATTATCTATCCTATTGTTTATAATGCTCGCAGAAATGGCTATCTATACAAAAAAAAATTTGTTTGATATAGTGTAAAAGCCGCTGGATATGCTTTTTTTTGTCTTACTTGTGAAAATGGCTACCTATCTGAACCACGCCTTCTCGTTCATCTTACTGTGTCAGCCGCCATTTATGCAACTGTTCTTTCATGCTATTGGAAATAGTTACCTATGTGAACATTACATTTTCGTTCGTATTAATGTGAAAGCCGCCAAAATAGCATATTTTTTTATACATTCAGTTCTTTGTGAGGAGGAGCTTCCGTACATCTTCAACAGACATACATTGAAACTTTACTTAGTTTGACTTCACACTGTGTTTTGACTGATTTCCACTTGTGCCTATTGTATATTGATCGCATATATGTTAACAACTACCTCTGTGAAAGAGTCTCTCAAAGGTTTGGAGTCTTTCTGCTATAAGATCTCCTTGATAAGATCCTGTGACTCTATTTTTTCATGTTTCACATTCGGTTTATACTAATCTATCTGAATTTTTGAGCAACAGTATTAAATTCTTTTTTGTTTGTTTTAGATAAAAAGTTTTTTTTTCAAGATGCCAATTTCAATTTTCGTTTACTCTCATAATTCTTTGTCTTGCTTCATCAGGTTTAACTAGGTCAGTGCACCGCTCGAGTGGCCCTATGTGCGCTCGAGCGGTCCAAAAGTTCTTTTTGTCACGAGCTGCTGTTCGCTCGAGCGACCCTCTGTACGCTCGAGCGGTGAAAATGCCTCTTATGCCTTGGGTTATTTCTCGTTCGAGCGACCTTCTGTGCGCACAAGCGGGTATAAGGATCCTCGATCTCAGCTTACAACTTCCTTGAGTGGCCCTTTGTGCGCTCGAGCAGCCATAGCCTCTGTCCACACACCGCTCGAGCGGATTGTCGCGAACCAGAAATTAAAACAGGATTTTTTACTTTCCATTGGTCATTCAGTTTCATAACTCTCTCATTTTTCTCTCTGTTTCTTCTCTCTTGCTCTGTGATTGCCCTAATCTCGTAGTTTAGGAATTGATTCTCATGTCTCATCTCAAAGGTAAGTTAGAATCACTTATACATTTTTGTTGGAATGTGGTGGCTTTGTTATATGTTTTTTTGGAATTCTCTAATGGACTAATTGTTAGCTTTGTGGTTGCTTGTTTTTTAAGGCTGGAAGAAGAATGGTTGTTTAAAGAACCTTGTTTGGACATTGACCTTTTAGTTAGGTTTTGTGTGTTGTGTTCACCTGGAATTGCTTATGGAAGATTGTAAAGAAATTAGTTTATATTAATTTTTATTTTTAATTTAATAGCAATCCAGGGTGTTTTAGTGTTTTCAGAACTCTTTTAAAATCTTAGGATAAGTTTTAAGATCTTTAGATAGGATTTGGAAAGGATGTTTCAATCTAGAATTCTATTAGAATCTAGATATCGTCTATTCTTGGGTTATCTGCTATTCGAGTCCAAATTAAAGATTAAGTTTGTGGGATAATTGAACAAGCCTATGGTACAAACAATCAAAGCATGACACCAGAAAGAGGTTCGGCCACCTGACCGCTCGAGTAAACCCTAGGCATTTTAATTGAATTTAAGTTCTGCTAGCCTGGTTTCAATGATCTATATAAAGGGTCATTAAGGGTGCACGATACATAATGGATATATGAAACAATATAGAGCTTCAAGATCATATCAGAGGATTGTTAGGGTCTCCAAAATTATCATAGATCATTAGAGAGAAAAGCTTAGATGGTGTTCTAAGTTCCGACGGAGAATTCTGTCGAAAAAACTGCTACGAGGATTCATTGCAGTAGAAATTAAGAGTAAAACGGTGAACGAGAATTCGACATACAAGCTTTAGAACTAGAAGATTGAGGAATCGATCAAAAAGTCTGTAAGTTGTATTGTAACTATTCGTAATATAGTGCTTGTTTCTTGAACTTGGAAGCCCCATATTTTTTTACCCGTTGAATTTTTCCACCTAAAATATATGTGTTGTGCTTTCTTCTTATTGCTCTTGTTTCGTGAATGTAAATGATTGAATCTCTAAAATATTATTTTTTATTGAAGAAAATAGAATTTATAGTTTTCAAATTTTTTTTTTATATATATATATATATATATATAGCAATGTAGTGTGTTATTAAAAAACTTCTAAAACCTTAATTCTAAAATCTCATTAAAAAGAAATGTTCTCTCTCCTAAGTGGCTTTTCATTAAGGTCTACTTTTTCCTCCTCTCCTCTTTCCACGCTCACCTTTTTTCTCCTTCATTTATTCTCACTTATAATTTAACTTAGATAATGTAAATTCTAAATCACTCCCTCCTCCTCAATTCCAATCTCAAAATCCTAAATTCAAAAAAAAAATGACTAACCCACTCTTATACAAATTTAATGGTAAAATTTGAATAAATTATAAACTATAATTGTAATGATTATAATAGTAGTAGAACGGAAGAATTGTTAGCGTAAACAAGGTTTTAACATTCGTTTTGATGATAACAAATAAATGTTTACCTAAACAAGGTTTTAACATCCGTTTTAATGATAACAAACAAAATGATCTAGGAACCTATGTAAATTCACAACCAATGATCATATTTGTGAAAATTCATAGTATACCTTAGATTGACCATACGATTTTTAATAACTCATGCAAAACATTTTCTCAAAATTTAAATTGAGTTAAAGAACCCAAAAAAGATGAAAAAACAAGTTTCAAAAGAAGTTTGGCAAAAAATATGCAAAAAGTGTTTAAAGAAAATGGATATACCTTCACTATTTTGGTCATAATGTTTTGTACAAATTGAATTCTGATATGGGGCTTGAACTAATGGAAATTATACTTTCAGAGCTTCAATTAGAACACAAGAATGACCTTATTCGGGATTCGAATGAAAGATATATGATCGTTTGGAGTAGGGGAAACAAAACAGTCAAAGTTAGTCGACTGAACAACCCAAGTTTGTCGACTGAACCATCAACTTCAGTCGACTGAAATGCTACTGGAATATTAAATTTATGGTTCATTAAGGCTCAGTCGACCGAATCTCTTAGGTCAATTGATTGAACAAACCAAAAATTCAAATTTTGAGTTATAACGGCTAATTTAACTTTGGAATTAAATATTTAAAAACTCCCAACGGCTAGTTCTCGAATTTTTTGCTATAAATAGCCCTCTAAATCTCATATTCAATCTTCTCTCATCTTTTCCACTTCTATACTTTCTTGGTGCTTAAATTCTTGATCCAAATTATTATATTTTTCATAATTTCATTGAAAGAGAGTATAATTCATTAGAATTCTTCATTAAACTTTCATATTTATATTCTTTGGGAGTGAATTAGTGTGTACTCTTCTACTCTTTAAGAGAGTGATTCTCTTGTACATCTCTTATTTTTACAATTCTTTGTATAGTAAGATTCGGGTTTGAATCTTGCGCTTGAGAATGGAATTTTTCAAGAGAAGTTTCTCCATCTACTAAAGGAGTGGGCATTTCCACCAACTGAAAGAGAGCTGTATCTCCGCCTATAAGGAGGCATTGTAACTTGAGAAAGGGATATTCTCAAAAGAGGTTTCTTCGCCTATTTGAAGGAGAAGGGCATTTCTGCCTATTGAATGAGGGACTAGTGGAATCCTCAAAACGGTGTTGTTTGAGGCAATGACGTAGGCTAGAGTGCCGAATCTTGTAAATCTTGATGTCATATCCCTTTAACTCTATCTCTTTATTTTTCGCACTTTAATTTCATATATGCTTGAAATTATATGTTAGAGATTAGTTGAGATTGTTTGTGGACGTTTGTGATTGCACGTGTTTTAATTGGGGCAATATTGGCATAAATTTTTAAATACCCAATTTACACCCTCTTGGGATTGCATTTACACTAACAATTAGTATCAGAGCAGGTCACATTCTTCTTAAAAAGTTTTTGTGAAAAGATCCATGACTCTAATCAGTACATGTCTATTTAGTGAGGGACATTTGTCCACTCGACCTCCATTGTTCTGTGGTAAAAATTATACTTTTTGAAAATAACGCATGAAAATATTTATTCAACCCATGAATTGGCATGCTTGGCAAGTTATAGTAAATGGTGATTTTGTTCCAACCAAAACCGTTGAAGAAAAAGAAGTTCCTAAACTTGGCCATGAATTAGATGATAATGATATAAAATTTTTGCAAATAAATTCTAGTACCATCAATGTTTTATATTGCGGCTTAGATGCAAATGAGTATAATAGAATTATGACTTGCATAAGTACTTAAGAAATTTGAAATAAGCTTAAAACCACTTATGAATGAACCGAGGATGTTAGGGACTCCAGAATAGACAGATTGACTAGTGAATACGAGTAATTCAAAATGCATGCTCATGAAATAATTTCGAATATGTATGCTCGTTTCACTAATATCATTAATTCTTTAAATACTCTTGAAAAAACTTACCCCTCGTATGAATTATTGAGAAAAGTTCTTAGGGGTTGACCACCGACATGAGAAGCTAAAGCCACAACCATCACGGAAGCTAGGAATTTAAAGAAGATGACTTTGGATGAACTCATCGAGTCACTCCCCACTTATGAGATGGTGCTCCATGACTGGATAAATGAGCTTAAAGAAGAAAAAATGATAGTCTCCCTCAAAGCATCCAAAGAGAGCTCTAGTAACGAATAAGATAAAGATTTGGAGTTCATCACTAGAAAGCTTAAAAAATTCTTAAAGAAAGACAAGAAGATTGCTAGAAGATTCTAAGGCTCAAATGATTCAAGAAAAAAAGAATCTCAAAGAAATAATTCAAAAAAGAAAAAGAAGAAAGCTATGAAGGCCATAATATGGAATGAACTTGAGTCAAGCACTTCAAATGAAGATTTAAGCAATGATCTTCGCTATATGGCTCATAGCATTGATAAGGTAAATTCTAACACTACAAGTATTTCAAATGAATTAAATTCTTATTATAGTAATCATTGCCTTCATATAATTGCTCTTATAAAGGAAGCATAGGTTTTAATAAGAAATTCATTTCAAAAATTAAAAATGATCCAAATACTAACCCTCATAGACCCAAGAAGGTATGGGTACCAAAAGATCCAACTTAAACTTATTTTGTAGGTGCTTGGATGCCTCTACTCGAGCGGTCAAGTAAATCATATAAGTAAAAATTCAAAACACTTAGTGGGATGTCAAGTCAAAGCTTCAAAATAGTATTTCACTTGAGACTTGACAAAATTAATATTTTTATGATACAATTCATTCTATCTTCGCTAATATTTGTATCATTTCTGATTTTATGACATGTGTTTCAATTGTTCATCATTATTTTGTCATAAATGCAAATGTGCTTAAGATGTCTATTATTTTTGTCATCAATAAATTTTTGCATCAAAAATAGATATTCAACTTTTTGAGATTCATAATTCATGATATGTTTTTTAACAATTATCACTTATTTGTCATAAATGAATATGATAAATAAATTTTTGCATGAATATACATTATTTTGGATCATAAACATAGCAACATACTATTGTAAAACATAGACAGAACACAATGTGTTCTAGCACAAATCCAAGTGTGCTCTAGCACAAGACTTGCTACAAGAAGCACAAATTGGGCAGCACATGGTGTGCTCTAGCACAAGTCCAATTGTGCTCTAGCACATGGCTTGCTGCTGATGCGCACACAATGTGTTCTAGCACAAATAAAAATGTGTTCTAGCACATGTGTGACTATTTATTTTTCATAAAAAATTTTGAATGACTTATTTCTTAAAAATTAAATATATATCTTTTTAAAAGTCATTAATATAAAAATGAATCGTGAACATAATGTACTATGCTTTAAGAAAAAAAATTCATGCACAATTTTCATACCCATTAAGTATAATGACAATGTATTCTAAATGTTCATATTTTTTCGTCATAAATAAATTTCGTGTATTAAGAATGTATATGCATCATTTTAAAATTTATAAGATCATATCTCATAATATGTGTTAATAATGTATATCATTTGAATTAAGATAAAAATGATTTTTTGAGCAACAAAATTGAAATAATGTGTTATACTTTGGAGACAATTTTTTTTGCACATAAATGTTTATACTTAATTGATTAGAATTTTCTCATGTATATTGATTGTTCAATTAATTAAAAAAAATTTCTTATCCTTTCAATTGGTATAATATGAGTTAATTTCACTAAAAATGATATGAAAGAAATCATGCTTTTTGAAATTAGATGGGTATCATAATATTTTTTTTACACATCAATTGTTAAATTAAAATAGAGTAAAAATATTTTTCTTACTTTAATTGGTATTATTATGAAAGATATTATGCACTTAAAATCATGAGTTTATTGAATCGAATGTATATAGCATTGTTGTCCTAAAAGTTTTAAGTTATGGCGCAAGATTTCAACCTATGCACATACAGCATATTTGGAAACCATTCACATTTTTGAACCCATGCATTACTATTGATATTATTTGGCACTTTCATAAAAAAAATTGTATCTTTTGGTATCAAATGACAATTTTCAATGATTTATACAAAAAAATGGAAGAATACTTAATGAATATATTTTTATTTCTACCCATAAATAGCAATTGGTGTTATTTTAACAATTGATTTTTTAAAAGAGAATTTATCTTATTTAATTTCAAAAGTGGGAGAATGCTTTCCAAATGAATTTTATTTTTGAGTTTCTACTTTTTTATGATGTGAAAAGTGAGAGAATATTTAAGCAAAATGAATATCATTTTAACAATCCTTTTGATATGAGAAAAAGAGGGAGAGTATGCACTTAACTTAATGTTTAAATCTTGTCAAAATGGGGGATATGATAAATAGGAGAAGTTTTTGGTCAATTTAAACTTAAATATTTATCACTTGAAAATTTAAACCATGTTTTTTATTGCATTATATTGTTGAATATCTTAGTTATACGCATATTGTGAGGGGGAGCCTCCTTGTAAAGGCAATCTCATTTTACTTGTTGTTTGTCATCATCAAAAATGGATAGATTGTTGGCTTAAACAAGATTTTAACATCCATTTTGATGATAACAAATAAAATGTTTTAATTGTACAATTAAATGAGTTTATAAGAATTTAACGTTAAGCATAATTGAGAATGCAAAATGGAAGCCTTAAAGCATAAAGATCATATTCAAGTAACTAAGATCCATGAAGCACGAGAAAATCAAGAAGAAAAAGAAAATGACTTAAAGGACTCGAATAATTTCAAATGTATTGAATCTAGAAACCTATGTAAGTTCACAACCAATGATCATATTTGTGAAAACTCATAAGATACCTTAGATTGATCAAAGGATTCTTAATAACTTATGCAAAATATTTTCTCAAAATTTAAATTGAGTTAAAGAACCCTAAAAAGATGAAAAATAAGTTTCAAAAGAAGTTTGGCCAAAAAATATGCAAAAAGTGTTTGAAGAAAATGAACATACCTTCACTATTTTACTCATAACTTTTTGTACAAATTAAATTTTGATATTGAGCTTGAACCATTGAAAAGTTGACTTCTGGGGCTTCAATTTAAACACAAGAATGATCCTATTTGAGGTCCGAATGAAAGAAATATGATCATTTGAAATCGAAAAAATATAACAGTCAAAGTTAGTCGACTGAACCAAAGTTAGTTGACTGAACAACCCAAGTTAGTGGACTGAACCATCAATTTCAATCGACTGAAATGCTATTGAAATGTTAAATTCATGGTTCATTGAGGCTCAATTGACTGAATCTCTTAGGTCGTCGACTGAACAAGTCAGAAATTCAAATTATAAGTTATAACGGCTAGTTTGACTTTGAAAATAAATATTCAAAAACTCACAACGGCTAGTTCTCAAATTTTTTGTTATAAGTAGCCCTCTAAACCTCAGATTCAATCTTCCCTCATCTCTCCCACTTCTATACTCTCTTAGTATTTAAATTCTTGATTCAAATTATCATATTTTTTATAATTTCATTGAAAGAGAGTATAATTCATTAGAATTCTTCGTTGAGCTTTCATATTTATATTCTTTTGGAGTAAATTAGTGTGTGTATTCATTGTGTACTCTTCTACTCTTTAAAAGAGTGATTTTTTTGTACATATCTTGTTTCTACAATTCTTTATATAATAAGATTCGGGTTTAAATCTTGTGGTTGAGAAAGAGATTTCTCAAGAGAAGTTTCTCCACCTACCGAAAGAGTAGACATCTCCACCAACTGAAGGAGAGGGGTATCTCCACCTATAAAGAGGCATTGTAACTTGAGAATGTGATATTCTCAAAAGGGGCATCTCTGCCTATTTGAAGAAGAGAGGCATCTCGGCCTATTGAATGAAGGACTAGTGGAACCTTCAAAGCGGTGTTATTTAAAAAAAGTACGTAGGTCGGAGTGTCGAACCTTGTAAATCTCGATATCGTATCTCTCTAACTCTATCTCTTTATTTTTTGCACTTTAATTTTATATATGCTTGAAATTATATATTAGAGATTAGTTGAGATTATTTATGGATATTTGAAATTGCATGTGTTTTAATTGGGTCAATTTTAGCATAAATTTTTAAATACATAATTCACCACTTTCTTAGGATTGCCCCTACACTAACAGGAATCACCTTCAAAAACTCGAATTTAATTTAATTTATTTGTATATAATAAGTAATATATATTTTATCTATTATAGTGTAGTTTGAGTTTATCCCCTTAAATGTTTTAATGACAAAATATATTATAGTGTAAATATAATATATTTTATTTATTATAGTGTATTTTAATTTATTTGACCGTCCCACTCTTATTTTTATTTTGGTAATAAAATAAAAGAAAATTAGAAACTGATCTTTTGAGATCCCTGAAAAAGAAAAATAAAAACAAAATTCAAATTTAATTTAATTTATTTGTATATAATAAATAATCTATACTTCTATACTATATATATCTACTCTAAATTCATTTTAATGAGATTTTAAGATTAAGGTTTTAGAATTTTTTTAACAACACACTACATTGCTAT
>JAOTRH010012396.1:0-23002 GCA_034768845.1 Heliamphora exappendiculata
TCATTTATTGGACGGTAGTTAGTATAATCTTATATATATATATATATATATATATGTATATATATATTATTGTTTTTAGTCTTAAAGAAACAAGAAGGTGAGTCGCCTAAGAAGAAGGAATAAACAAGAAGAAGAGAAAATGAAAAAAGTGTTAAAGAGTTACTTAAATATGTTTTTGTTTACAGTTTTACAAAAAATTTAAAAATAAAAATAAAAAATAAAAAATATAAATATTAACAAACGGGGCCTAATAGTTTATTTATTTCTCTCTTTTTCTTTTTACTATCTAGATCGTTCAGTCCATTGGTTTGCTCGACAGAATTCTAATTAAAAAAAATCAAAGTTTAAAAAAAATATAAATTAGCTCTAGAAAATAAAAAATTATAGAAAATGATTTTTTTAAAATAAAAGCTTTCTCAATCAGCAATAAAAAAAATAGCATTAGACGAATAAGTGCGATATTAATTGAAAATTTTGATAAAGTGAGAAAAATTCACATTATACATAAATAAAAATTGAAAAGAACCATATATATAAAATTTGATAAAGTGAGAAAAATTCACATCATACATAAATAAAAATTAAAAAGAACCATATATATATATATATATATATATATATAGTCTTACCAAAATAGTATCAAATTCTAATTATAATTAATATTATTTAAAATACTAATAAATTTTAAAAACAAAATTTTATGAAATAGTAAAATATAAACTAGTCATAAAAAATAAAAACTCTTACCGAATCTCCCTTTTTCTAAAATTCTATTTAGTACACTTTTAAAACCTAATTATCAACTTTAAGTTCTCAATAATCTTTACTAAACAATTTAATACAATTTTAAGTGGTTGTAAACTTATATATATATTCCTACAAAATTTAGTTCTCAAAACGAACCATCTTCACAGATAATCTTTCCAACACTTCATCATGAACTCTTTAACAACCACCACACTTCGTCTTCAATGGCTTCCTCTGTCTCTCCTAATCCTCTTCGCCTCTGTTTCTTCCCTGTCAACCAAAACGATCACACGAGACAATCGAGATCGATCGAATCATTATACGAGACAATCGGGAGAATACAGTAACAAAGTTCCGAGGCTGAGTGTCTTCCGCAGGGACCCATCCGACGCCATACCAGCCTCTGTTTCTGAGAACTTCAAATCGTTTTTCTACACCCAAACGCTCGATCACTTTAACTACCAGCCGGAAAGTTACGCCACTTTCCGGCAAAAGTACGTGATCAATTCTGAGTACTGGGGAGGCGCAAATTCGAGCGCCCCAATCTTCGTTTATCTTGGCGCGGAGAGCGCTTTGGATGGTGATCTGGGTGTGATTGGGTTTCTTCCTGATAACGCCGCTCATTTCAAAGCTCTCCTGGTTTACATAGAGGTACAACATAATAAAAATCTTAGAGCTTAATTGGCAATTAATTTAAAAATTAGATTTTTTTTGTGTTTTTAGTTAAAAAACTTAAATTGGGTTTAAAGCATATTATTTGGTAAATTAGTTTTTTAGGTTATTTTTTTGAATCTGGTTTAATGATAAAAAGTTAATTTTTTTGTTCAAAACAGTTAATATTATCATGCTTTAATAATTAATTATAACGATTAAATATACTTGTTATTAACTGTATTATTGTATTTTAGAATAAGCAGCGAGGTATATATAATAGAGTGGAGTTACTATTTTAACTCACTTTTTAACTTTATAATTTTTTTTGTATACAGTAAAATTATTACAAATTTAGGAAATTTATTCAAAAATTAACTCAGAATTTAAAATTAATAATTTAAATTTAACTTTCAACCTGCAAAAACATAGAGTAAAATTTGAACAATTCATTTGAAATTTTGGGTAGAATTCTTGATAATTTTTCTAAACACAATATAATATTCTTGTTTTGCTAAATGAGTTGCATTAAATTTATTGCATTTTTTTTTTGAGTTCCCATATATGTATACGCATTTAAGTAAATCTAACATATGTTATATTTATGCTTTATCCCTGCCGAGTATATTCATGCCTTGTTCACTTTCACAATAAGTTTGTAAACCTTCATTTGCCTATCAATTTTAAGTTAGGTTAAAGTAAGTTTTTAATTTAAATCTTAAAAAATTAAAAAGCTTCGTTTTCTAACTCTAACAGTTAGCTTACTTATTTTTTAATTTTTTAATTTTTTTATTTGGTAAAATCTCATTTAGGCTGAAAGATAACATATGAACTTTATATTCGGTTTATTTGACATTTTTGGTGATATAAGAGTCACTAATTTTTTAACCAAATAATTTTTTTGACTTTTTAACTTAAAATAATTTAAAATAAAAAAATTAATTTAAAATTAAATTGCCAAACGAACAGTAAATCCGCATCTTTGCATCCATAAATGTTTGTATTCAATCAACATACATTTTTTGTGATGTTCTAAGCACGAGATGTTTCTTAATTATCAGCATCGGTACTATGGACAATCTATTCCATTGGGAACAATGGAAAAAGCGATGGAAAATGAAAGCATTCGCGGATATTTCAGCTCGGCCCAGGCCATTGCAGACTACGCAGAGGTGATAATGCACGTGAAGAGGAAAATGTTGGCAGATTATTCTCCGGTCATCGTTGTTGGAGGATCCTACGGGGGAAGTGAGTTTGAAACTGACATTTTTTTTTAAAAATGCCGTCTCTTGGTGTTTGATATTTTTAAAACTAATAATTTATAATAAAAATTGTTAGTATTTAATAAATATTTTAATTTGTAATTGAAATTAAGTATTAATAAAAAAAATAGTAATTATAATTTGTAGTAGAAGTAGTAGATATTTAAAAGAATTGTAACTTATTATTAAAATTAGTAACGAAAAGCTAAAATTTTTTCTGAGTAAGTTTTTAGCTAAGTTTGTAGTGGTAGCTTTTAGCTTTAAGGCCCATGCACAATGAGGGCTAAGCAATGACTTTTCTCTCTAGTTGATCACGTGAATGCGATTTGTTTGTAATAAAGCAAAAGACTATTCCTACTATGAAATTTACCACGTTAACGCTATATGATCTCGTTTTCCTAAAGCTTTACTAGCTTCTTGCATATTGAACTCTTTTTTTTTAAGGCCTTGTGATTATCACAAACGAAAGAAAATTTTTTTTTGCGTTCAGTTAATCTATACAAAGTGAACAAGCCTCTACCAAAATTTCATTTTGTTATGCTATGGGTACACAAAAGTGATTAAGTCAAAAGGTAATTGGTCCACATGCGACCACTATAGATGGATCGGTTGTACAAAATAAATTTTTTAGAAGATTCATGCTTATCCACCTCTAAGGGTATCTTAGTGATAGGTTTTATAGGTACTGAACGATCATATTTGATTAATACGTGGCAACAAACTCCCATGTTCCTTTTATTATGATATTTTTGAACAAGTTTCTAGATCACAAGCTCACCCAGTAAATAAAAATGGATTAGCTTGTGCCTCTGCCAATGCTGAAAAAAAGATTCTGTTTTTGCGCAAAAAACTCTTCTTAATTTATACATTTTCGCAAATTATTTTATTTTAATCTGTCTTAGTGCTCATATTATATTAGCATTATTGAGAATTTGTTTTAACCCCATCTTTAAACACCTTTTTCACTTTAATTTCACGGGAATGTAGTTGGGCCACATTATTTTTCACTCTTTATAATGCTCAGTGGAGGAGCATGCCTAATATAGATACTTCTCTATACAAATGTTAGCTTTATAGAGAATTTATTTTAATCTCGGCCGTCTTTAAACACTTTTCTCACTTTATTTCCATGGGGATGTAATTGGGCCGCATTTTTTATAAGTTTTATCCCGTCCAGTGGAGGAGCATTCATGATATGAATACTTCTCTATGCAAATGTTCTGGCTTTCAAAAGACGAGTAAAGGGTTGGAACGAACTACTTTATTTAGTTAGTTCACTGGTTAGTAAAACTTAGAGGGAGATAGCATTAAGACATACTATTACCTATGTATGGTGACGACTGTCTTGTTAGAATCTCTAATGCATTCAGAAGAGAGCAAGTAAAATAATAATAAAAACAAAGCAAAAAGCAAGATTCATGATATGAAAAATAACTTAGAATGAGGAAGGAAAATGGCTTTTCTTGCTCATTCAGTGAAATCAAGTTTTTTTTATAAGGTGCTATCAAGTTTTTTTTTTTTGCTTTAACTTTCAGTGCTTGCATCGTGGTTCCGACTGAAGTATCCCCACGTGGCTCTCGGAGCTCTGGCCTCATCAGCGCCAATCCTATACTTCGACGACATCACTCCGCAGAACGGATACTATTCCATTGTCACCAAGGATTTCAAGGTACCCACAAAAGGCCCCATTGTTAACTACTTTAAAAGTTAGTATTTAAAAAAAATATATATATATATTTTTAGTTAAAATATTAAATTGAGTTTAAAATAGATTATTTAGTAACTTAGTTTTTAAATTAATTTTTTTTAAATTAACTATTTGGGTAAAAAGATATTTTTTTTGTTTTTATTTAAAGTGGACAATTTTACATTTCTATATATTTGATATTATTAATTATATGTAATTGGTGGTAGTAGTAAATAAGTTATAAATAAGTAGTATTATTGTATTTTAAAAGTGAAAAATATTTAAATATAATAATATGAGAGTTTGTATTTTTATTTGATTTTTTAATTTTTTAACTTTTTTTGTATTTTTACCAAATAGGCAATATTAATTTTTTAACATTTTTAACCAAAAAACTAAAGTTGCCAACCGCTTATGAAACCCCCTTATTTGAAACTATTTTCATTCTTAGGAATGGCATTTTTTTTTTAATTTTATGAAATTTCCCCCCGATAATAAGTAAGGTAGAGGCGATATTTGTTTTTCACACCCCTATTTTTCCATTATATCTCCGATTTTATAAATTAAATACATTTGTAGTCATAAATAAGAATGTAAAGTTTAATTTTTTAAATATAGTAAGACTTGAATATACAAATTTTATTTTTATATCTCATTTATTCTTTATTTTTTTATCATATTAATTCTAATTGTTCATTAGTTATTACAATTTCTTTTTACTATTTTATTTCTTACTCTCATTAGTATATATTAGGGTAAATTACACTGACATTTCTTGAAATTTTTAACAAAAACAGAAACACCCTATGTGATTTCTGAAATATCACTGACACTCCTTCTGCTTTAATATTTAGTTTCAAAACTACATCTCCGTTAACCGCCATAAAAAAAGATAACAAAAAATAATAAAATCAGTTTTTAATTTTTTAAAAATACTTATTATACCCTTATTTTAAATTTTCTCAAATTTTTCATCGTTTTTTCATCTTTCTGTTAAGCCTCAAATGGCGTCGGCAGTGAGAATGAGATGGTGTTAGTGAGGGTTTGGCAAGGGGCGGCATTGGTCCTTGTGTGCGGTGGTGGCAAGGGTTTGGGAAGGAGGCAGCAGCGAGGGTTGGGGCTGAAGGTTAGGGTTTGGAGGGGGCGGCGATGACGGCGCTGGTATGCGTGCTGATGGCGAAGGAGTGGTGGTGAGGGTTTGGGATGGAGGTGCAGCGAGGGTGCGGCGACGGAGGCGGTTAATTGAGAGAGTCCATTCGGCGACGAAAATCTGGCCACCGCCAGTCTTGCCGACCACCCACCACCGGCGACTTTCCTTCGACGACGAAAATTACAGAGAGAGACCGAGAGATATATACATATTGGAGAGAGATATATACATGTGTGTATATATGTATATATATTCACAGAGAGAACGAGAGAGATGGAAGCAAGAGAATCTAGCAGTGGAATGGCGGCGAGGGAGGCAAGGCGGCGATGGTGGGTAGTGGCGCCGACGCTGGTGTTGCCGGCGGCTGTGCATTGGCGCTGGTGGGTGGTGCGGCATCGTCGGAGTTGGGGGGAGGAGGGTGCCGAGTTGGTCTGTGCAGCGCCTGATCTTTCTATTTCATTTAGTTTTTTTTTTCTTCCTAATACAGAGAGAGATGAGAGAGACAATGAAGGTTTGGAGGGTAAAAATGTAAATTTGTAGCTATAATTAACGGGGTAAGGGCAAAATCACTGACATAAGTGGTCAGTAATATTTTAAAAACCACATGGATAATTTTTATTTTTGTCAGAAATCTCATAAAATGTCAGTGTAATTTACCATATATATTATTATTTTTAGAATTTATTAACTCTCCTTGACGTGTCTTCTCACCTTCTCGTTTTTCCGATCTTTTCTGTCTCTTCCTACCCCACTGCAATAAAATAGGAGATGAACGACCTCCTACTTGCTTACGTCGCCCCATTGCCATTCCTATTCATAGTTTTGTTTTTAGTTTTTGTTTATACAATCTCTCAAACAAAAATAACTTAAAACTTGGGTGGTGGCCTGTCCAAGTAATCAAAGGGTAAAATACACATACCTCATTGAATGACATATTAGTACTGACTTTCTAATTTCTTTTATTTCATAACTAAAGTTTGAAATTAAATTATAGTTACTCTCTTACCAAAATATACAAAATTAATAAAATTTTATTTACATTAATCGAAACATATCATAATATTATTATTGTTCATTTTATACTTATAGGTTCATTTAGAGTGACGAAGACGAGGTTGAATTGAACTATTAATCCAGAATGTGTTATAAGACGGACATAGTATCTCCCAAATGAGTGATAACTTAATGAGATGGGATATTGTGAGATTAGGAAGAATTTGACTATTAATTACTAAATGACTAATTTATTCTCTATTTTCTCATTTTACATTTGTTTTTCACTCAATTCAAAAATCAGTTTTATTCTAAATTATAAAAAAATGTAAGTTAATATCTCAAATGCTATAATTTAAAAAAAAAAATATTAAATATTTAATAAAAAGAAAAAAGGAAAAAATTATTATAAAAAAATTGTTTCAAAAACTCTAATTTTTTAAAAGTTTTTTTAAAAAAATATCATAGAGGGTGTTTGAGAATGTTACTGCTAGTAGCTTATAGGTTGTAATTTGTAACAGAAGTAAGTATTTGATAAAAATTATAACTTGTAGCTAAAATAAAAAAAAATATTTAAAAATTGTAATAAAAGTTGTAGGTATTTAAAAAAAATTGTAACTTATATCTAAAATCAATAGCAGGAAACTAATAGTTAATAGTAAAAACTTAGTCAAACACCCTCATAGCTTGTTTAGCTTATTTGTTGGTGTATTTTATTACATTATTATCTAAGGATATTTTTGTCACAATATTATTATTTTTATCTAATTTTTTGTCAAAACAAACAAAACACTTCATAAAATTAGAAACTTTTAATTTGAGAGATTTAATAACCTAGAACAATTAGTTATGAAACTGCAAATCCGAACTAATCCGGTTAGAAACTCCAAACATGACCATAGACTCAAAGTGGTTGCAATGAGATTTTATTTTTCAATCAATAAAATACAATGTTAAGGTTCATTCAATAAAAATGGCATTTTATTGAATAAAAAATAAAGTTCTATTACCATTACTTGAGTGTATAATTATAAAATGACCAATGTAGACATTTAAAGATGTTTTTAATTGATATAAATAAGATTTTATTAACTCCATTAGCATCCAATTAATATTTAGGATAATTATAATTTAATTTTAACTTTCAAAGGCAGAACAATAATTTTTTAAAGGTAATTTTTTTAAAATGTCAAATACTAGGCCATTTATCAGGCCTTCACTTTATGGCTCACTTTTTCATTACATCACCAATTTTTTTTTTTGATAATTAAGTGTTGATTAATAATTTTAATTTTTTAATTTCTTTTTACTGAAAATATTAAAAAGTTATGATTGACGTGGTTTGGCAGAAAAGTCAAAATACTAAAAAATTAAAAAAGTAAATTAAAAGACAAAATTTTAAAATATTTTATTTAAATTCTCACCACTTTTAAAATATAATAATATCTTTTTACTATAACTTATTTACTACCACTATCAATTACATATAATTATTATTATCAAACATATAAAAGAGTAAAATTATTTATTTAAAATAAAAAAATAAAAAAATAAACCTTTTTATCCAAATAATTAATTTTTAAAAAATTACTTTAAATTTTAAGTTATCAAATAACCAGTTTAAATTCAATTTAATTTTTTAATTAAAAATGTATAAAAAAAATATTAGTTTTAAGCTAGTTGGCAATGACAGCCTCCATATCAAGATATATCGAATAACAGCATCCAATCGGATGTCCAGAGAGATTCGTGTATTTTACATTTGTACTCGTAATCAAAGGTGCGATTTTGCAGGAAGCGAGCGAGAGTTGCTACAGAACAATACGAAAATCGTGGTCCGAGATTGACAGAGTGGCTTCGGAGCCCGGCGGCCTCTCAATCCTGAGCCAACGATTCAAGACATGCGCGTAATTAAATTGCAAATTCCCCAACCGCCGTCTTTTCGTTAGAAATTTGAATTGTTTGATTGATTGATTTGAAACTCTTACCGGTCGATCGGGTTTCCGCTTCTTCTTCTTCTTCAGGCGGTTGAACAATACTTCGGAACTCAAGATGTATCTAGAAACCCTATATTCCTTAGCAGCTCAATACAACCAGCCGCCGACATATCCAGTTACTGTCGTTTGCGGCGGCATTGACGGAGCGGCTAGAGGAGGGCACGATATTCTTGACCGGATATTCGCCGGCGTCGTTGCTTTCGCCGGTAACAATTCCTGTTATAATATCAATGGCTACAACAGTCCTACCGAAACAAGTGTTGGGTGGAGTTGGCAAGTAAGTTTTTATTTTGTTTTAGTTTTTTAATTATTTAGTTAAATTATTATATTTTTAAATTTAGATGAATTGCAAATAATTTTTTTATCAAAGTTATAAAAAATTAAAAAAATAATAATTTATTTTTGTTTTTAATAATCTTTTTATTATTTTGGGTTCAACTCAAGATAATTCAAAAAAATAAAAATTTTACTTAAAAATAAAAAAATAAAAAAAACAGAAAATTGAAAATTAGCTCCAAACGCGGCTATTATTGTTATATGCTTAAAGCCTACTTTTGACTTCTTGGTGTTTTTTTCTTGAATAAATTACACTTAAACTCCTGTATTCTTATTATATATTACTGATTATTTTTTTATTTTTAAAAATTACACTACACACCTTTGTTTTATAAAAATGAATAATATTTTACCCTCTCCGTTAGTCAATCATTTATTGACTTAACAGAAATGAATGACGGCATTAACAAATTAATTAAAATTGACAATTTTATCCTTATTTCCTCTCCCATCCTCTTCTTTTCCCAAACTCCATTTTCATCGCCCCGTGTGTGTGCGTCGGTTACCGTCGACGATATCACCGGCAATCCAAGAGCCATCCTCAAGGAGAATTTGAGCTTCAACACCAGGAGCACAACAGACATTAGAAAGATCAACCACAACAACAGCTGGGCTGCTCGAATTGGGCGACGTCGTCGATCTCCTCTGTTTCTTCGCCTTTCTCCTCCCCCTCTTCGCTTTCTCAGCCTTCAAATCCGTCGCCGACTGAATAACCACCGGTGCCAACACCGATGTCGAATCTCAGCATCCGAGTCCTTTGAGAAATCAACACGAGCTTATTGCATGTGTGTGGATTTAGAATCACCCCCATCCTAAAGGAATTTGAGAAATTGATTTCAGAATCCCTAATCAAATCATCACAGCTAATGATTTCGGATCTCAATGGCTCTTTCATGTATATATGTATGCGTGTATATGTATATGCGAGTCGTACATGGATTTTCCCCAACCCCAACCGTCTTTTGCCACCATTGCTTGCCCCCTTCGCCACCACCATTTGCCACCATCGCTGTCCCTTTGCTGTTTGGAGGTTGCGATGTATGTATGTGTGTGTGTATATATATATATATATGTATTCATGTGTGTGTATACACATCGATTTGAGGAGACGGTAAGTCAAGATTCGCGAGATGGGGGCGGAGGACTCGATGAATTACGCAGTGAACAAGTTAAAAGAATGGATAGTGGTGCTACAGAACTTCGGTGGAAGCTTGATAGCGAAGGTGGACGAGACGTTTCCGTCGGAGACGAGAGCAGAGCAGTTGACGCACTGGGTCGAAGTCGCGAAACCCTTCACCATTGCCGGCGTGGTTCTGATTGTCTGCGCCGGCTGTTGCCGTCGTTACTGCAGCGGAAGGTGGGCGGTCAAGATGATGAAAGCTCCCAGAAAAAATCCCAAACAGAAATCAAACTTGAGATTGAAGGGTTGGAACCCACCGATGGTGAGGGTTTTCCAATAGGGTTTATTAAGGCAATAGAAACCCTAATCTGGTAAAGGGATTGTGAAGGGTTTCCCACTTGCCACAAGCGATGGTGAGGGTTTGTGGAGGTGAGTGACGGTGACGACTTTGGGGTCGCCGGTGATGGTTTTGGATTGCCGGTGAAACAGTGGGGTTATGGATGAGAAAGAGGGTGCTGGGTGCGGATTGTAGAGAAAGCTATTTTGGTTATTTTATTTTCACCGTTAACGGTGTTACTTTGTTGGGGTAAAGTGTGATTTTTAAGAATAAAGAGTAGTTAGTGATATATGACAGAAATACATGTGGTCTAAGTATAATTTTTTTTTTTTTTTAAGAATAAAAAATTGCTAAGTTGGGTGGTTTAGCTAAAAAAAGTCAAACATATAAGACGTTTGGCTTTTTGTTATTAATTTTAGTTATAAGTTATAATTTTTTCTAAACACTCATAATTTCTGCAATAATTTATAAATACTATTTTTTTATTTCAGCTACAAGTTACAATATCAAACACTAACAACTTCTGCTATAAGTTACAATCTTTAAGTTACCAGTTTCAGTAATGCTAAATACCACTATATTGTCGGGTTAAAAGACTAACACCTTGTTTGACGATCAACTTTAAGCCAGCTTTAAGCCGGCTTAATGGCAGACTTTTTGCTTATTTGTTTAATGTCTAAAAAGCTAAAAAATCTCGTTTTTCAACTCAAATGTTTTTAGCTTTTTTTACTTTTTACATAATTTTTTATATTTTTAAAAAATAGCATAACTTTTATTATACAAATTTATTTTTATAAAAATTATATATTTAAAATGTACTCGTCAAAATCTATCAAACAAAATCCATATTGAATATAAAATTATCTAAAAATAAATTTTAAAAAATTATAACAATTTTTAGCAAAATTTTTTATCTTTTGACTTAGAGTCATTTTAAGATTTTGGCTTAAAGTTACCTCATATCTTTTTCAAATGAACTTTTAACTTTTTGAGTTTAAAGTAGTTTAAAGTAAAAAATTTAACTTAAAATTAAGTTATCAAACGAGGCCTACGTTCCAAAACTTAACAAGAGGGGTTTTTACTTTTTTTTTTTCCTTTTCAAAAGTTGTGTTGTTTGTTTGGCATAATTTTTATTTTCTATTTATTAGCAAAAATTAGTTTTTAGATGATTAAAGTTTCATATATTACTTTTTGAGTTTCCTTTTTGAATAATTAACTTTGTAGATCACATTATAAGTACATTGTAAGACAGTTATAATAAACATCTACATTGTAAACTAATTATATGCCTATTAATGAATGCCAAAGTCATCATTGAGAAAACAAAAATGCTTATTGTTGTTGTCAAGTAATACTTCTTCAAAATCCACTTAAAATTGACTTAAAAGCGATTTAAAAGCTTATAAGCGGAACTAATTTTTAGTATTCAACTTCTCTACTAAAAAAAGAAATTCAAAAATACAAGTGCAGGCCAAACAAAGACTTAACCTTATTAATTCTCGGTATGATAATAATAGAAATAAAAAGGAGATGAGTTTTCCTCTCATCACCTCCTTTCCATGTTCTTCTAAGATTTTATTTGGTAAACCTAGGGTAGAATCACTGTAATAATCCGAATTGTTTATCTCGTATGCTTATAGAGAAATTCATCCCTGAAAGAATTCAGTTTTATTAAATATAGTTACCTGAACAAAGTATATTTTCTTTTATAAAATAGACAATTTTGCATTTAAAATAGACCGATTAGGTTTAAATCGCCAATTTTGTAAAATAAGAAAAGAACTTTTAAAATCCTACCGATGTCCAATCAAAATAAATTTTATATGAATGATATTTTCAATTGTATTTACGAAATAAACACTTCGAATCATCTCTAAGTCCGACTTTATACTCACGAAAGAGAGATCTTGAAAGATATATTGAAGAGATGGCACAGGGAGGAACTTCCCCCATAAATAAGATAGCTCCATATGTGATCCAATTCTTCTTGTTAGTTACAAAGGTGTTCGACGTTTTGTCTCAACTAATTTAATTGAAGAAGAATTATGTGTGTAGACGTGCAGTGAGATGGTGATGCCTATTGGGCGCGGACGCAACGACACCATGTTTCCAGCGGCGCCTTTCAATTTGAAGGATTTCGTCAACGATTGCAAAAGTTTTTACGGAGTTCCACCGCGGCCCCATTGGATCACCACCTACTATGGAGGCCATGTAAGTCCTAATCATATGTATATTTGTACATATTTGATCGCTTCAGGTTATTAAAAAAATTATACGAGAAAATAAGTCAGGAAAAAAGTGAAATAAATTAATTAAAAAATAATAATTAATTTTTGTTAGTATGCAAGAAAGTTAGTTAAAAAACTAGTTTTTAATTTTTCCTTGATGCATAATTCTATACGTTTTATATGATATATTTTGAACGAAAATGTTTTTTGTGAAAAAAACTGTTAAACCGACATTTTTTTTTCTGTAACAACTGAATACGTAAGCAGAAAAATAAAATGGATATTTATTTTTATTTTTATTTTTATTTAACTGAAGAAAGCCTATCCAGTACGATTGAAATATGAGTTTAGCAATTTCAGTCTTTCAGTATTTAAGCACGATTTCAGTATCAAAGTACCGATAAAATTCCCTGTATAACTCTAGTACTTCTAGGATATATACTTCGGTGTTCGGTGGTTTCTTCCTCACTTCTTTATAGAAAAAGTTGGGAGTTCGAGTCTTGATGCTAGCGAGATGTATAGCTTTTATTTTATTTGTCTAGTTCAAGTGGTTAAAGGACGGTTGCTCTCTACTTGTGATGATCCAGTTTTCAGTATTGAAACCTTGAATGCTTTTTCAAAATTTGCAGGATATAAAATTGGTGCTCCAAAGGTTTGCTAGCAACATCATTTTCTCCAACGGTCTGAGAGATCCTTACAGTAGTGGGGGGTAAATGAAAAAAGCTGAACCTTTTGGTTTATAAGCCTGTATTTGAATTAGTTTTTTTTAGTGGTTTTTAAGTTTTTTTGTTTTTTTTTGTAAAAAAATAAATGTCAAATTATATAGAAAAAGTGAGAAAAAAATAAAAAAAAAGCCTAATAATCTAAATTAGTTGACTTTTTTTGACTTTTAAGCCAAAAAGTCACAAAAATAAGCTAATCAAAACACAGGCTAAAACAAAAAAAGATATATATATATATATACATATTATGCTGGGTGAATTCGCAAGAATGAGATAAAATCAAAAAGAATTAGATCGAAGTCATCAAACTTGTCTACTTGATTGTTCTTACTTCTACGAATTTATTCCGCACATCTATCTATCTATCTATCTATCTATCTATCTATACACACCCAATTGAGCTCATCTATCTATCTATCTATATATATATATATATACACACACCCAATTGAGCTGATTTGATCATTATTCCAATTTCTGATTGTAGGGTATTGGAAGACCTGTCAGACAGTCTTCTCGCTGTTTACACTGCTAATGGTATGTGCTCACCAATATCATGCCTAACGTTGGATAAAAATGAAATATTTGTCATTTTTTTTTAGATACACTTTAAGTGTGGCCACAAAACATAAAATACTCTTCACTCACAATTCAAATTATGGGTTCTTTCTACAAATGGTTTTTTGGGTTCAAATTATGGTTTTTACCCTTTTAGTTTTTTGATAATTTTTTTTTTATTTTTACAGCTCTTTTCGATGAGAAGAACCAAAAACATAATTTTTTTTATAACTAGAAGATGATTCTTTTAAACTAAAGATAAAAATTAGCCAAAAAATTAATTTATTGGCTTATTTTTGTTTATTTTTATTTTTTTATGAAATAAATTATATTTTTAGTACTTACTCATCGATATCTTACTTATTAAATATAAAATTATGTAAAAATAAAAATATAATAATTTTTATTTGGCTTAAAGCCACTTTAAGTCATGACTTATTGCCTTATTACTTATTTAGCTTAAAATTACACGAAAAGAACTTCTTACTTATTTACTTTAAAATTACTTAAAGCTAAAGATTTTATTTAAATCGGGTTACCAAACAAGGCCTGTGCAAGTGCTTTTTTCCCTCATATATGTTAATTTTGCAGGCTCTCATTGCTTGGATATTCTTTCGGCACAGCAAAGTGATCCCCAGTGGCTGATCATGCAACGAAAGATGGAGGTCAAAATCATTGATGGATGGATCAAAAAGTATTATGCTGATCTTTCTAATAAACGATAGGGTCTCGTTTGGTAAAAAGTTTTAAGTTAATTTATTATTTTTTGACTTAAATTTACACAAAAATTAACTGTGAATTCAATTTTTTTTCTTTACATGGTGGTTTAAGGTTACTTTTTATAACAGATGAATTTTTTTTTTAATTTGGTATAGAAGAAAAAAAAATTCTAATTTTAAGCGAGGTTTCGAAACCTAGCCTAGATCAATAATCATGAAAATAACTCCAAATTTTGAATGGAAATAACTCTCATTTGTGTCATTGGAGTGTTTGCTATAGCTGGAATTATGATCTTATAGTTTTAACAGGAAAAAAAAGTGATTATGAATTGAAGTAAAAGTTGTAAATATTTATTAATGTTATAAATTTATAACTTAAAATAGTTGAATTTATTTTTATTGATTTAAAATCACAATCTATAAGTAAAAAGTTATAACTGTACTTTTTAAAAAAAACTAGAATTGGAAAGTGTTGTTAGTTTACAGCACACAATTCATTTTCTAAGTAAAAATTTTAAGTACCAAAAGTTATTAAGCAAATATTGAATGGGATGAATTCTTTATATTTCTGGAAGGTAAGCAATAAATTTATTTCCAAAAAATAGGATATAATATCTTTGGGGCATGTGCCTTTTAAATAGCTTTTGGAGGAGTGATATGTTTGAAAAATGATATGAACAACTTATTAACATTAGAAGATCGAGTGGGTGAATAGGTCAATTCAAATTAGATATTTGCTTATTTTAAGAAATAATAACAAAACATATACATGAGATAAGATTTCACGTGAAAATCCTAAGATAGATCTCTGAGAAAAAAATCGTGACACCAACTTACAAATGATCTTCACATTGAATCAAAATGTACAAGAGAAGAGAAAAATGAATTGCATATGTTACCCAACGGAGATTAAACTTCTTGTCTTGTGCTAGCTCCGAGAGCACAGTCTTGATTCCATATATTCTACTAGCTCCAATGTCTTTCCATTTGGACAACTCCGAATTGATGTGAACAAGTAAATGAGGAAGGTATGAGAAAATATATGACATATGTGATGTATGATGGAATACATAACGCTTGTTTGGGTTAATTTTTAAACTAATTTTTTTTAATAAAAAAGTTATTTTTTAAGATATACTGTTTGGTTTTCAAAACAAGCTAATTAACTTTTTTTTTCTATTTCTTAATCCAATAAAAAAACCAATATCTGTCTTAAACATTCTAATTTTTTCTCCAAACAAAATTACTATAATATTCTTACATAAAGAAGTTAACTCTACTCATAAAAATAAAAAAATCGTGCCAATATCTGAAATACTACTATTTAAAAGTTAAAAATAAAAATATTTTAAACAATTTAATAAAAAATAAAAGCGCAAAAAAAAACAATTACAAACAATTATCCCACACTCTCACTTTTTTTTATTCTTATTTTTTTTTAAAAAGCTATCCCAGACAGGTGCATAATCTAAGTTATGATTACATCATAAAAAATGAAAGAATGCATCTAAATGGTTACTAAAGAGTGAAAAAAGACACGAGTAAGAAAATATGAGAATCAAGTCTTGATAATCTCAATAAATACTCATTTTACGTTGTTAAAACCCTAGCCAACAAAAATGAGCGCTCCAGGACCTTGTGAGTGACTAGTGCTCAAATGGGTCACAAGTGCCTTGCTAGTGTTACACAATCCTAAGGGAATGAAATGCTCGAGCACATTTCTAGAGCCTCCTAGTGCCTATGAAGCGCTAAAGCACTCTAAGGGCATGTTTGTTCTAAATGATAAGATTATAAGAGATTAGTAATAAGGTAAGATTAGTGTATCAATTGATAATGAGATGAGATTATGAATAAGGTGGGATTAATTTTTGTGTGTTTGATTTGGGTTAAATTATTTAATGGATTACACAAACTCATTTTTGTTTTGGGTGGAATTAGATAATGTGAAATATGATTATATTTGTTAATTTTCATGATTACCCTTGCAGTAAAACAAACTTTTATGTTTTTAAAATTTTTAAATAAGTTAATAAGTTCTTAATTTCCATTTTCTTATTACAAGCTCATAATTTCTATTTTCTTCTTCAAACTCTTGTTCTTTGGTTCAAACAATTAAGTACAATCAACATTAGCAACGTTGCCCTTTATTCCTCTTTGTTTGTCCAATTGTCATTTGCCTGCATGAGCATATAAAATAAGCTACAAACTAATATAAGTGAATAAGTTAGTTCATCACTATTTGCTACCACAATAAATCAACTCCATTTAATGTAGCATCAGCAAAGCTTAACCCCTAATATGCAAATAACTCCATTCGAGGCACAACAAACAATAAAGCTTGGAGTCACAACACCTTAACCTCTAGCATGCAACATCAAAGTTTGGAGTCATCTAAAGTTAACACAGAACCAAATGTGCCTTCCACATGCAACTTCATGCACACTTGTTACTCGGAACACACAAATGAAGAATCCAGACAAAGTATAAAACATTTTATAAATTTGCACATGCAAACCAGGCTACAAAATTCAAATAAGAAGTTAAACGCATGTTGCCAAAGTATTCAAAAAACAAACTACACATATTCTTCCATCTTACTTACAACAACAGACAAGTTGTTTTAACTTATTTATAACAAAAGACAAGTTCTTCCACTTGTAGCTTTGTACGTCCATTTGGGAGTAAATACTTAACTGTACAAAAACATCGGTCCTAAGCAGGGTATCACCCCAACAAAACATTTCTACAACAAAAATCATTTCCTTTCACCTTACTTCATACCTTTCTATCTTTCTAGCCTACTAAGCAATCTAACCACCCAACGAGTTTTGTCATCATGAGACAAGTTGAAAAACACATCAAACTTTTGTGCATCATGACTAAAGATCTCACATGCATCCAGACGTTCATCTACTGATATAGAAAGCTTCATGAGCTCTTCATTTAGAGTTGCCCGCTTGGATGCAAGATCATGTGAGTATCCCATTCTTTTGTCAATAAACTCAAGCTTCTCATTAGTTGAGCCGATTAGTTCTCCAATTTTATCAGCAAAATGAGTTAACCCTTCAACCACTTCCTCAGATGCTCTCGATCTTTTCTTGTTTACCTTTTTTGCAGAATTCTCCTTTAGCTTTTCACTTACACCTTCAATAGTCTTCGTTGCATCCACTACTTCAAAGTTCATAGTAGGCATGCAACAATCCAAAAATGTAGAATCTACCATATTATTTGAAGCCTCATTTGAACCTTTAGAAAATTTCCCAGTTGTTTTGTCTTTTCCAAAGATTTGCATTCATGAATCATAGTAGGGGAATGACTTGTTTCGTAGACCCTATGCGTCAGGTTCTCGTTACAACGAATAAAAAATAAGATTACTTATACAATTATTTGTATATTGATCATATGACAAATGTTACACTATATATCCATATATCAATTTACCATCACAAATGCATTCCAGACACTATCGCTTTTAGCATCTACTATCTTTTCAGTTTCATTTAAACCAAAGACGCTATAAGACAACATTGATGAAACACAGTTGTAGTGGTGCTTCCATAATTTTAACCTGGACTCAATATGGGGTTAACCCTTAAGATTTGTCCCTGGTAGCGATTCTAAGATTTTAGTCTCCAATCTAGACAGATACCCTGCTTTGAATGCATTTTTCACCTTTCAGCCTTCTTTAACAATGCATAGCAATGCCAAAATCAATTCATCCTCTTCGCGCTTTGTCCACGAGCGTCTTACTTTAGAATTGTCCATCTTCGGTTTCTTTTTTGTCCCTGCATTTGAAACTTCACTATCCATTCCTATGAACATTTTATTTGTCAAATTTTATCACATTATTGCAACAATCAACAATATTACAGAATGCTCAAAGTAATACAGGCAAAACATGCACGACAATAATATGAACTTTTAATAATAACGATGATAACGATAATGATAGCAATAATCAAAATAATAGTAACGATAATGTCTCACAACAATACATATGAAAATGTCTCATTATAACAACAAACAAAAAGACTTCAACACGCTTCTACATTGGGCCTCCCCTATTAGCCAACCATTCATTGTATATTAGCATTGCCATTGCATCCCGCCACTCGGTCCATGCATTTGTCGTCTCTATGGTGTCAATGCAGTCGTCGCTCGTAAGGGTTGGTAAATGAGCTATGCCTTGGTCTACCAAGTCTTCAAGAGGGTCAAAAGGCATCTCCCGTTTTATGAGATTGTGCAATAAGCAACAAGCCGTAATGATTCGGGTTTGAGTACGTATAGGATAGAACAAATGGCTCCTTAAGATCGCCCACCTCATTTTTAACAATCTAAAAGCTCTCTCAATTACGTTACGAGCTGAAGCATGTTTCATATTAAAGTACTCTTGGTAGTTTGTCGGTTGTCCCCCTTCCCTCCATTCAGACAAATGGTATTGTTGCCCGCGATATGGTGCCAAGAATTCTTGATAATTTGTGTAGCCGCCATCTACTAAGTAGTGATAACATGTGTTCCACTACACTGTAATTAGAGAAAAACATTTGTAAGACATTGTACACAAAGGAAGCATCTCAAAACTTTACCCGTTGGGACCCTCAATCCGTTAGGTTAGGTGATTGCATCTCCAAGGATTCTAGAATAAGCTGTTGAGTCCTCCTACCCAGTCAACACATAAATGAACTTCATGTCTTGGGAGAAAAATCTTAGCACATTAGTGGCAATCTCCCCCTTTCGAGTTCTATACTTGACTTTATCAACCTCCGCAACTTGTACTTTAATGTAAATCCCATCAAGTGCTCCTATACAATTCTTTAAAAAATATAATATATATTTTATTATGACAAAACATATATGACGAGCTTGAATTGACATCTAAGGAGTAATCGGTATACAACTACGTTACCTGAAATCATCGCCACTTGGGATCAATGTAGGTGCCAGTAGTAGGCTGTTTTTCTTAAGTAATTCAACAGCCTTCAAGACTTCGTTGAAATGTCTATTCACAGTCTCCAAAGACCTAAAGTAATTAAACTTGAGGTTCTGCATCTTCAGGTGATGGGCCACTATATTAACGAATATGGCAACCTTATCTTCTATGGAGAACATACCAAGATGATCTCAACTCTCCAACCGTCTGAAGCATGTTGCATAGTTGCATGAAACATCGCCAATCCAATCGGAGTTGTTCAATACATGTGACATCATTGTCCCTAACTAACCGATTAATATGGTCCATTTGCATTTGGAATCGATTTGGACTTCTAACTAACCTAGCATTGGTAGCGTAACTAGTTAAAACTTGTTGAATTACAACAAATACAAGACATAGTATAATATATAGTTCTTGCACAATTGCTTGTAAGATTTTGTATAACTAAAGTTCATCATTGCTTTCATCATTCCATTGGTCGATGTTGTTATCCATCTAGTAGAAATCATAAATTTCATTAGTAACAATAGATATGGTAATTGATTATTTAGGCAATTAAGCATGATCAAACACGCTTAACTATCAAGTAGTGTAAACACCATTATTAAATTGAAAAAGTAAACTAGTTTTATATAGAAAAATTGTGAAATGTTAAATATTCATTATTCTTCCAAATAGTAATTAAAATTCATTGAAATCTAAAGTCACAGAAATAGCCTTAGGTAATTATAATTTACATTAATTATTTTTTCAAATAGAAATGAAAAACCATCAAAATGTTCGGCCAGAAGCCAAACAGGTATTTGTAGATGAAAAACATATAACAAAAGTTGCAGAGAACCGAACCCAAATAAGCTACTTTCAAATGCTAATGTCAACTCAAAAAACCTACTACCAAAGCATCATTGAACATTACCAATCAGAATCAACGAAACACAAAGCAATATTTTCAAAAATAGCAGCAAAACATCTCAATACACCCCAACTAGATCCCACATACAACAGAGGTCATATGACAAGGAGGGAGGTCTAAGCAACCAACCCCAACTCCACCCAAAACATTGCAGCACATTGCAGCATTAATTGCACTAAGCTCCACAACTCCATTCCCAAACAAAAACTTGTGCACCACTTTGCTGTAGGATACCAAGCAGAGGGGGGAGACATTCAACACTCATCTCCACAAAACCATATAGCCCAAACATGAACTCTCGTCAATGTCTTTACAGAGAGACTTGTCGTGGGAGAATCACATTGATAGAAGGTACTTGAGTATATAGCAAACACTTCATCAAAATGAAAATGCCATAAACTGACAACAACGAACAGATAACATTTGCTGTAAAATCTGTTGTCACAAAAAAATCTGTTAGATTTTTTATTTGTAAATAAAAAATAAAAAAATTATGTTGCCTAAATATCAAGCAAAATTTGTTGTCACAAAACAAAAACAACGAACAAAGAACATATTAGGCAAAATTATTTGTAACCACAAAGCAAACAGATTTTTTCTACAGATCAAAAAAAGATTTTTTCCACAAAGCAAACAGATTTTTTTAACAGAGAACATATCAGGCAAAATTATTTGTAACCACAAAACAAACAAATTTTTTCTACGGATTGAAAACAATTTTTTTCCACAAAGCAAACAGATTTTTTCAACCACCGACATTTCATCAATGAGGTTTCTTTGTTTTTTTTTTGTTGGGTTTCATTTTGTTGGATCAATAATGAATTTCAGACAAATCGACATCTTCTCCTGTTTCTCTATACCGTTCAAAGAGGGAAAATTATTACCTATTTTTATGTATCAGCACTCATTGCTTATTTGATATTCATAATAAATGAACATATTTGATGTATATAAAAAGACTCTTCTGTGATTTACATGAGAGAGAGAGAGAGAGAGAGAGAGAGAGAGAGAGAGAGAGAGATGGAAAGTTGTGTACCGGAACAAGAATGATCGGGAACGTCGGCCACCGAGATGAAACACCAGGGATTTTCTTGTTTGGACTTACAACTTGAATCGGCACCGAGAAAAAGACTCTTCTGATCTGGGTTTGGGTGGGTGTAGTGAACAAAAAAGCATTTTGATCGGTATATGGTAGCTGGGAGGTTTGGGAAGGTGAAGAATTGATTGCAGCTTCGCATCAGTTTTAATCTTCCGCCATGGATGGGGCATAAATGAAAAATCATTCACATTCTTAATCCCCTGACTATCTTAACCATCCCCTCACCCGGGACTTGATAATCTAACGAATGAAGTATAATGAAGCCAGCCCAGATTAATAGTCCCTCTCCACTTTTGAAATCCAAACATGGGGAAAAAGCATAGCTTGATATAATGTATTCAGTCCGAGAGTTTATCCATTGAAACAAACAAGGCCTAAGAGTGCCCTACGAGCAGCTGAAAATGGAAGCGTGAGAGGAATATCTCAAAGAGGGTAGTGCTAGAGTGCCACCCTCTTTTTAAACAAGATTTTTAAAGGGTATATAAATATTATATATTTTAATAAAAAGTTAAAAAGAAAAAAAACTATTCGGAAAAACTTATTCAAGACAGTCTAATTTTTTCTTTAAATTTAACCTCTTAAAAGTTAAAATTTTTAAATATCTCAAATAAGAGCTAAATTATTATTTATGAATATTATTGGCCTTTAAAATAAAAGAAAATTTTTAATAAAATATTATAAAAAATAATATTTTAATTTAACTTTTTAATTTGTAATTTCTTCACCTTTTTGTCAAATGAGCTTATATTAACTTTTTGCATTTTTAACATGCCCCTAATGGCTACTCTTAAAATTAATCTTTTTAGTATTAAAAAAGTCAGCTTTTAACTGGTAGCATTTGGCATTTTAAAAGAGTCACTAATTTTTTTGTTGTTGTAACTTTTGCTGTTCTAAAAAAAAGAAGACTATACACATCCAAAATACTTATTATTTTTAAATAATATGACTATAATACATTCAATTGAAAAAATAAACTCTCATTACAAAAAAATACTAATATTTCAAACATTACAATTTAAAAAAAAATAAAAAAAAAAATTAAATATTTTAATAAATTAATAAAAAGTAGAAAAGCACAAAATCTATTATAAAGAATTATTTCAAATAATTTAATTTTCTTTCTAAAAAAGTTAAATATCTCAAAAACTAAATTTTGTAAAAATTCCAAACATGACTTAAAATGCCAAAAGTACTTCAGTTGCAAATCAAATCCCGAAACACATAAATTATTTCTTTTAGCGCAAAGCAAAAATCAAACCCGGAGACACATGAACTATTTCTTTTAGCGCAAAACAAATGGCTCTATAGGGCTGACAATTTTTTTTGTTTTAATCTTGTTTTTTGTTATTTTTTTGATATTTTTTTATTATTCTTTCCCTGATAAAATAGAGGACAAAGATAGGAGAGCTCATTCCCGCCCTGTCCCGTTCCATTGTTATACTTATGACTAGAGATGGCAACGGAGTTAGTTTGGGGCGGGGTGTGATCTCCCACCCTCATCTCGTTTATTAGCGGAGCGGAATTAAAAAAAATAATCGAAGAAGTGACGT
>JAOTRH010012417.1:0-23000 GCA_034768845.1 Heliamphora exappendiculata
TAGAATAAAATCAAATCAGAATAAAATCAATCTAATCAATCTAATATTCTAATCAATCTAAATCTAATATTTTAACAAATTAAAATTTTACTAAATATTTATAATTTTTATTAGAAATTATAATCTATAAATTATTAATTTTAAGAATGCTAAATGTCACATATGAGCTCTCCAGCGGTTACTTTTGAAAGTAAATGTCACTTGCAATGGTCTCCCAGATAGTTTACTTAGAATCTGGGCCGCTACGGAGGATTTTGAGGTTAAAAGTGAGTTTGCAATATAGAGCTTTAATAAATTTTAAAATAAATTTTAAAAATTAATTATAAAAATAAAGTAGACAAAATATATTTGTAATCATGCTTTAATAACATTTAACTCACCAAAAAAAAACTGAATATAACATAGCCTTCTTTTGGAAATCTAATTTTTTTATGACAAATTTTTTTGTTTAAAATTATTTTAAACCAAATAAGTAATAAAATTGTTTGGTGAATCGTAACGATGACTTTAAACCAAAAGATAATAAGAAAAAAAATTTGTTTTAAAATAGTTTTAAGCCAAATAGTAACAAAAAAAGACCTAAAGTTATTATAATTTTTTAAATTTATTTGTAGATAATTTTATATTTAATATAGATCTTATTTGATAGATTTTGACAAATAAATTTTAAAAATATAATTTTTATAAAAAACGTATATGTATAATAAAAGTTATAATATTTTTTAAAAAATACATAAAATTTTCAATGTAAAAAAGCAAAAAGGCTATGAGGCCGTAATACCACTCATACACCGAGCTTTAAACTTGTGTATTATAAATTTCTTAACAATAAAATATTTTTCTTGGTCCTTCCAGAACATAGCATGTTGAATAATTTTTTTTATAGATTCTTTCATTTTGTGTTTGGCTAGAATTGGTAAAAATTATATAAAATTCTAAGTGATATAAAATAACATTGAGCTTTTTACGACTTAGGCCTCGATTGGAAACTAGCTTAGAAATTAGTACTTTTTTTGTATTTTTTGTCAAAAAATTAAATTAGATTTAAAGTAGATTGTTTGATAACCTAACTTTTAAGTTAGATTTTTTTAATGTTGGCTATTTTAGTAAAAAGTTAATTTTTTTATTTTTTGTTTAAAGTGAATAATTTTATCTTTCTATATATTTGATATTAATAATTATATAAAATTGATAATAGTGGTAAATAAATTATGAATAAGAGATATTTTTATATTTTAAAAGTGACGAAAATTTGAATATAATACCATGAGAGTTTGTGTTTTAATTTAATTTTTTTAATTTTTTAGCATTTTTGCTCTTTTTTTTTCAAACGTATAACTTTGATTTTTTGATATTTTTACCCAAAAACCGAATTTGCCAATCAGCAAAAGTAAGTAGAAGGTCTTAAAATTAAGACAAAAAATACAAATAAGAATAACTACTATTTCTAATCCATTTAAGATAATTAATATAAAATAAATTTAAATATATTTATACTAAATTTAAATCTAAATTAGGCACTAAATTTTAGCAAAAAATCAAGCACACTAGGCAGCAGCGTTGCTCGTACTGCTCCAGGGTTGACCCTGCAGATGGAATGACTCTCATTTTGAAAAATTATAATTCAAAATTTTAATTTATGAAATAATTACACTTACCTTCTATGAAATTTAAACTTATTATAGAAATATCTTCTGTGGTCTCTAAAATTACACTAATCTTTTATGAGATTTAATTTTTATCATCAATTGCACCAAACTGTTAAAATTTTCGTTAAAATTTAACGAAAATCGACATTTCTACTCCAAAATTATCATTTCTACTCTAAAACTACCATTTAAACCACTATTTCCAACCCAAAACTACCATTCCCAAAACCACCATATCGTTGAAATTTAGGGTAGAAATGGTGATTTTGGGGGGTAATGCGGTTTATAGGGTGATTTTGGGATGAGAATGGTAGTTTTGGGGTGGAATGGACGATTTTCGTTAAATTTTAACGAAAATTTTAACAGTTGAGTGTAATTGATGTTAAAAATTAAATCTCAAGAGAGATTAGTATAATTTCAGAGATCACAAGCGAGGTCCCTGTAATAAGTTTAAACTTAATAGGAGGTAAGTATAATTATCCCTTAACTTATATATTTTTAGTTAAAACTCTTGATTATAAATCAACAATAATACAATTTTATACTATTTAAAGTTGTTAAGTTTATACTTGTGATAAATATTTTTTTCCTTCTACTTGAAATTATAATTACGTTTTTAACTATAATATATAAATTTCTAATTTTAGCCATACCAAATACTCTTTATTTATTTAACTAAGGTGATATTTAGTATTGCTAAAATTAATAACTTATATATTGTAATTTCAAATAAAAATTGTGAGTATTTAATAAAAATTATAATTTTTAACTGAAATAAAAAAATAGTTATAAATTATAACAAAAGTTGTAGGTACATGAATTTCGAATTTAGTAAATTTTTTCCTGTTCTTTTATTTTCTAATTTCTCTCATCAAGATGATTCAAAAAAAGTGAAAGCTTTTGACCAAAAACTACAAAATTTAAAAATTAATATTTTTTTAATCAAAATTAATATTTTTTTATTAAAATTAAAAACTTAAAAATAAAAATAAATTAATAAATTAAATTTTATGTTTTTATTTTACTTATTTTTGTATTTAGTAATTTTTTATTTTTTATTTATACATTTTTAAATAAGATTTTGTAAATAAAAAAATAAAAAAATAGTGAATTCACTGTTAGAAACAGTATTTTCTGTTTTTGGTAAGTTAATTTGGATTTAAGTATTACAATTTTAAAAAAATAAAGAGATATAATAATATTTTAAAGAATAGAAAGATATAACCCTTATTATTTTATAGAAAGATTTTTAGTAGGTATTTGAAATTGTACTGATAGGTATTGTGGATGAATAATAAAAATTATTACATATTTGTAATAATAACATTAATTTTGTTTTAAATTTAAACTACTAAGTAAGGTAAATTAAATATGAATAGATTTTATTAGCACTCAAAAGTGTTACTAAAAGAAAATTTCTATAAGTATTAAACAATTTTTGCATGCTGTTACTAAATTTAAAGCTATAGCAGTGTTTTGTATTTAATTCATTTATGGAGAAATGCGGTTCAAAATCATCCTTTAAAAAGCATTGATCTTTATTTTTACCAGCATTACAAACCGTTGCTAATGTGACCGCTGGTATAAAAAATACTATACCAGCGTTTTCCAAAAGCGTCGCTGCCTCCCTACACCGACGGGTATATCCCAACGCTTCTGGTGACACTTTACAAACTGCTGGTAAGAACCAGGAGAACATCTAGCGGCGGTTTATTGAATTTTCTGCAACGCTTATAACCACTGCTAAAACTCAAATTTCCTGTAATTAATTCATTTAATAGGTGTACTAAAAACAAGTGTGTGCATTTAATAATTCCTGAAAAAAGTTCATTCTTTGCTTATATATTTAAAGAAAATATAATGTTGTGGGACAAATAAAATAATAAAACATGCAAAAATATAAATTATTAAAAATATTTTTACATTTTCAACGAAGCATATGACAAACAAAAAATAATATATAATAATAATAATAAATAGTAAGTGTAATCATAGGAATGAATTGGTAACTAGTTTAAAAATTAATTTTTTGCGTTTTTAGCTAAAAAATTAAATTTGGTTCAAAGTAAATTACTTGGTAATTTAGCTTTTAAACTATTTTTTTTTAAGTTTGTTGTTTGGGTAAAAATTTAGCTTTGTTTTTTATTCAAAGTGGATAATTTATTTTTTTATATATTTAATATTAACAATTATATGTAGTTGGTACTGATAGTAATTATAAATTATGAATAAAAGGTAGTATTGTATTTTAAAAGTGATGAGAGTTTAAATAAAATATTATGAGAGTTTGCGTTTTGATTTGATTTTTTGACTTTTTAATTTTTTAGCTTTTTTGTCAAACCAGCTACCTTGACTCTATGACGTTTTTAACTAAAAAGTCAAAAAATTAAAGTTGTCAATTTAAGGCCTTAGTATGAAAAACGCTTGCCACTGACTTTATCCTTTTTTTTTTTTTAACCAAAAACTAGAATGGGAAGAAAAGTTCACAAAACAGGTTATCCTAAAGTTACATTTGTTTCAATAAAAAATATCTTTTGCATTTTGCATGTTCTAATATTTAATATGATAAAATTTGAAATTTCATTAAAAATATTTTTATGATCAACAAAAATAATTAATTATGATAAAAATATTAAAATTTTCTGAGCTAGTTATCACTACCATCACCTCACTGTGCCGCCACTCCCACAACAACTGTAACCGTTATCACTATCGCTGCGCTCCCATCGTCACTACCATCATCACACCATTGATACAAAATAAGATAGAAGGAAAAAAAAACATCTATTATTACAATAATTGAGAAAAATTAATCAATTAACTACTAATGATAGATTAAACCATATATATAAAAATAGATCAAAACCCTAATGAGTCTTAAAAACTAAGCTACTCTTTAGTTAAGAAACAAATAACTAGAATACTCAAAAATTACACTTTTACATCTTCCAAACTCGTGATGAGAGCCCAGTAACGAGAGTTCTCTAAGTACCAAACTCGTGATGAGAGAGCCCAGTAACGAGAGTTCTCTAAATAGGAAGCTTGGTGAAAAATCGACAAGCTACAAAGACGATGAGATGAAAGGTAGATCAATAGTACTAAACTGAAGATATTGACGAACAAAATGATAATTAATTTTTATATACTTTGTATGCTCGTGAAAAATAGAGTTGTGAGCAATATGTACGGCACTTTAATTATCACAATAGAAAGAAGTAAGAGATAAGAAAGAAATACTCAAATCAAATAATAGCCACTTAAGCCACACAATCTCAGCGATGGCATGAGCCGTGTCACGATGTTCAGCCTCAGCTGTTGAACAAGTAATGACAAACTGTTTCTTGCTCTCCCAAGAAATAAGAGAGTCACCAAGAAACATACAAAAATCACTAGTAGACTTATGATCTAACACATTACTAACCCAATCAGCATCAACGTAAGCTTGAAGATTCCAAGATGAAAAAATAATAATAATAAGCTCTGAATGATACTACCACGAACATAATGTAAAATCCGGAGCAAAGCAGCCCAGTGAATAGAGCGAGGAGTAAAGACAAATTAACTAACGACATGAACTGCATATGCAATATCAGAATAAGCCACAATAAGATAGACTAAATTCTCAATTAGCTAGCGATAAATAGTAAGATCTTCAAGGAGAACACTATCAGAATGAGAAAACTTAGCATGTAACTCAATGAGAACATCAACAATCTTGTCATTAGTAAGTTGAGCACGATGAATTACCTCCTTAGCATATTTAGAATAGGATAAGAGATAGCCTTTAGGGGAGGAAGCAACCTTTATACCAAAAAAATATCAAAGAAGACCCAAATCTTTCATATTAAACACACGAAATAGATGTTTCATTTAAGAGGTTGCAGTAGAATTTGAACCGGTGATAATTATATCATCCATATATAATAACAAAATAACAATCCCAACAATAGTGTGGCAGAGAAAAAGAGCAGAATTATAAGGACTAAGATTAAAACAAATCTGAGTAACACTAGATTGAAAGCGCATATACCAGGCATGCGAAAATTGTTGCAAACCATAAAAAGCACGAAAAATACAATAGACAGAGCTAGTGGGATGAGGGAGACTCAAAAGAGGGCGCATATCGACTCTTTCATTAAGATGTCTACCGAGGAAAACATTCTTAACATCCAGTTGAAAAATATAAAAATGGTGAACTTAGGGCCATAGAAATTAAAGTGCAAACTATAGTAAATTTAGTCATAGGAGCAAAAATTTTCTCGTAATCAATCCCATATTTTTGAGTAAACCTTTTTGCAACTAATCGAGCTTTGTAGCACTCCAGAGAATAATCAGAATGAATTTTAACTTTATAAATTTACTTACAGCCAATGAGATTTTTATTAGTAGGCAATGGAACCAATTTCCAAATACAAGTCTTCTAAAGAGCAATTAATTCATCTTTAATTGCTTCTAATTTGGATCGGTACAAGCTTCTTATAGGACTGATGGTCAAAATAAGCTTAAATGGTGGTTAAGAAGGCACGATAAGAAAAATGAGAAACATGTATTATAAAAACCAAGTCTTATTGGTGAAGTTCGAATACGGAAAGGGTAGTGCCATTAAGGAGGATTGGAATCCACAGAGGCAGATGAAACTGTGTTAGAGTTGATTGATACAACTAGAGAAAGAGCCTTGTTCCTGCGAGAATAGACTAATGGAAGAGATGGAACAACAGAAGAATAAGAAGTGGATGGAAAATTAAAAACATTAAGGCTACAAGTAAACTCTTCAGATGACACATGAATTGGAAAAGGGTTAACATAAATTAAATCCTATTTGGAAATATGGGCATATTTGGGAGGAGGAGTAAAGTAAGAGTCTCGCTCAAGGAAGACAACAAGATGAGAGACATAGAGCCATTTAGATAAAGGATAAAAGCACTAATACCCTTTCTAGTGGATGCCATATCCTAAGAAGATATAAAAAGCGGACTGAGCACTGAGTTTATTGCGCTCTCTTTTAGGAAGAAAAACAAAACCAAAAAAACTCGCAACAACGAGTAATTAGGAACATGACCAAATAATTTTTCATAAAGAGAGATCCCAAAAAGAAAAGAAGTGGGTATATGATTAAGAATATAAATAGCAATAAGAATTGCTTTTCCTCAAAAGGTAGCAAGAACATATGAAGAAAGGAGAAGGGAGTGATCTATGTCAAGGATATGTCGATATTTCTTTTCAGCTCTACCATTTTGTGTTGAGATATCAGAATATGAAAACTAATGAATAGTGCCAGAGATAACTAAGAAGTTGGTGGAGTCTGTTAAGAAGTACTCCCCACTCAAATATGAATGAGTGATATTGATGCTGGTAGAAAACTGAGTCTGAATCATAAAATGAAAAGTGCGATAAATATAAAAAAAATTAAATTTTTGAGACATGAGATAGACCCAACAAAAATAACTATAATCTCCAATAAAAGAAACATAGTACACAAATCCACCTTTGTTGCGACAAGAGAGGATCCCCACACATTAGCGTGGACAAGAGAGAAAAGAGATGTAGAAAATAAAGTGCTTTTATGAAAGGCTAAAGAGGACATTTTAGCAAATTTGCAATTACTGCACTTAGAGATGTCTTGACTAAACTGAGCTAAAACTTTTAAACGCTTACTAGATGGATGACCTAACTAAAAATGCCAAAGATAAAAAGAAATCAAATTCTAATATAATCATAAGGAAGACATAACAGTAGAAGAGATACCAACACGAATGTACAGGCTTTCCAAAATATATAAATCACCAACTCGATGCCTAATTCTAATATGCTTTTGGGACGTTCGATCCTAAACAACACAACCAGAAAAAAAGAATAAAACATCAAAATCAAAAATAACAAGTTGACTAATAGATAGTAAACTAACACACAACTGTGGCACATAGAAGACATCATGAATAGACATCAAAGAAGATGAGGAAGGGAGAATAGAACAAATAGAAACAACTTCATAACAACACCATTTGCAGTAAAAATAGTGATGGAGAGAGGGCAAAACGCAATGACTAAAGGTCGACAAATCATATATCATATGATGCGAAGAATCAAAATCAAAAATCCAAATTTTTGGTGAAATACCTGTTAAAAAAAAACCATGTAAACTTGAAGAAAAAGTGAGCACAACGGAGGCGTGGGATTGGGGCCCGAAAGAGTCTTGCATAATTTGAACTTGCTCAAACAGGGATTGTAATAAGAAAGATTGAGCACCACGAAGTTGAAGACCAAAAGATCTCATGCCGAATATTATATCCAACTCATGCTAAATTATCATGCCAAAGGCTCATGTCAAGATCTCGTCTCAAAATCTCATGCCAAAATATCGTACCAACAAGTTGTGGGTAACGGAAAAAAAAAACTAAGAAGCAACCAAGCGCTCACAGGAGGTTCAAAGCTAAATGGAGCCAAACAAAGGTTTGACGAATGTCATCGGAGCCAAACGAAGGTCCGACAAAGTTAGGTGGTAACGGCAAGTTATAAGAGTTACTTGGATGGTCCACGATGGCTAGATTTGATGATCAAGGGTCTGTAATGGCTAAATTTGATGATGGTCACAATCCCTAGGGTTGCACTGGTAGTCGATAATGGTCCAATAGGGGTCGTTGATTGTCGGAGAGAGGTTGTTGATGGTCAGAGGTAGTTGTGCAATGATACAGAGTACTCAAAATATCATGTAGAACTTGGACCACATGATACAAAGTATGCTACAACTAACGAGGAGGGTCGACGGAGGTCTGACGAAGGTTGTTGGATAAGGCTGTGTTCGATCGGCATCGTTGGTGGTTGATGAAAGTCCGACGAGGGTGGTTTGGCCTAACAGAGATCAGATCGGCTTGCGATTTGCAAAGAAGAAGAGATCAACGAATTTAAAATAAGTCAATAATGGTCAACGGTGGTGGGAGGAGGGTTGATAGTGGCATACGATGGTCAGAGAAGGGTTAGAGGTGGCTTATGGTGGTTCTTGGCTTGTGGTTTGCAAAGAATGGGAGATCGTGAAGGCAGAAGAAATCAACAAGGGTTGACAGTGGTTGAAGAAGGGTTTGACGGTGGTTGGAGAATGGTCGACGGTGGTTGGAGAATGGTCGGAGAAGATTCGGTAGTGGTTTGCAGTGATTTGCTATGACGCTGTAGTGGTGTAGCAAAGGTGTGATAGTTGGCAGCTAGGGTTCCAAATAAATATTTGGATGAGTAACCTACTGTGATACCATGATATTAAATAAGAGAGAAAGAGAAAACATCTATTGTTGTAATAATTATGAAAAGTTAATCAGTTACTAATGATAGATTACAACATATAACGAGACCAAAATCCTAAGAAACCCTAACTATTCTTAAAAATTAAACTACTTTTTAACTAACAAATAAATAACCAAAATACTTAAAAATTGTACTTTCACAACCACCCCCTTTTCTTTAATACTAGCTACACCATCATACCCATGGATGGATGCAAAAGTTAAAAAAATAATTGCTTAACCTAAAAAATAAGTTTAAATCTTAGATTTCAATTAAAAAAATGCATTACAAAGGCGGAAGGACCTTTTAAAAACTTTAATAAGGCAATCTACATAACCATTTTTTGACCAACAAATGCATAAGTATTCGCTCTCAAACTTCAATGCTTGAATCACTAACTGCTAGAATCACTAACTCCTTATTTAGAAGAATAACACTTATATCATTGAGTTAAAAGCCTCTCAATACTCATGTAATTTAAAGATATCCAAACATAATACTACTATAAAAAGAGTTCTTTTCCAATCTTTATATGACAATTTATCTACACCATTTTGTCCACGTGAACATGCTCTAAAACAAAACAACAATATAACATATACAAAATCAAACCGCAACCCATTCATTTGCACTAGAATCTACAAGTGTTATGGATTCTAGTGCAAATGGATGGCCAAGATCCAGTTTATGTGATTTTTGTGGTTGGATTTTTATTTTTCAAATATTTTTCAAAACAAAATGCGGTTGGTATATTGTCAATTGGAGACAAACTTTTATTTCATCCCATTTCCTGGTGCATGGCCAGTATATTGTTACGACCTTGAGTTTCCCATGTCTACCATGTAGTACTTAGATGCTCACAACCAGATTCCTTATGATGTTAAGTAAGCTTGCCTTTTTAAGAACTCTGAAAGAAAGAAAGGCAAAGTACTCAAGAGTTATGAAGAAAATAATATATTGCTCTAAAGAGTGGAGATTACACTTCTTACTTGGTGTCTTGGCCAAATGAGGCCGCTTCCCAATCTATGCATCCAAGGATGCAATCAACAGCTTGAATTGAGTCGTGTGTCCTTGATCTAACGGCTAAGAGAGTGCTAGACCATATTCTAAAAATTTTTCACCTCCATACTAGAATATTTAGATCATACTCTAGATGTTCTATACAATTCTAGGTGTATTTACAGGTTCTAGATGACCCTAGTCTCCTCTAGGCTTCTCTAGGACATTCTAAATCCTTTGGAATACTCTAGGTACTTGAAAGTTGTTTCATGTGTTAGACACTTCCATGATGTTCTGAAATCTTTTATGAGCCTCATTTGTCATCTTCTAGCCTTCTCTCTATTTGAAAGCTAGCAACTTGTGACATTCTCCCCTACCTAATTCGGCGACATCCTCGTCGTATCTTCTTCTTAGAATCTTTGTATCTGCTCTTGAAATTGCTACAAAGCATCTGCCAACTCTCAGCTAGGCTTGCTTTTTGATAGGAAAATAGTTAGGAGGATTGATGCCATGTTCAATGAGTCGATTTTGTTAAAAAATAGACAAAATTAGAAAGAGGTACATATAGGTGGATCAGACTTTGTTGAATTTGAGGGGATATCTGATAGAGTTTTGAAACCTCGAGATGAAAACATACAGTCAACTCCACAGTGGGGATTTAGACTCCTCCAAAAAGATCCACTAGAGTCAATAAACCTGTAGTACGTTATTCACCATTATTGAATTACTTGTTAATAGATAATGGTGAATCGAAATATTTTGAAGAAGTATTGCAAGTTTATGTCAGAAAGGAGTGGGAGCATGCCATGGATAATGAAATGAAAAGTTAATTAAAATAGTCGCACGTAATAACAGATCACGGTCCCGAGAACAGATCCAGTGGAGACAGGGTCGAGCCTGCCCAAAGGTAAGTTAGCTCTACAAAATAAGTGGGTCTACAAACTGAAGGAATAGACTGATGGAAGTAAGAGGTACAAGGCTCGATTAATAGTAAAGGAATTTTAGCAGAAGCTGAGAATAGAATACATACAGATTTTCCCGTTTCTTGTGAAAATCTCAACCACTAGATTAGTTTTGAGCATTCTCAACCACTAGATTAGTTTTGAGCATTGTGACAACTGAGAATTTACACCTGGAGTAATTGGATATAAAAACTTCTTTTCTCTTCGGAGATCTAAATGAAGATATCAATATGGTGCAACCACAGAGATATGAAGTGGATGGACAGTAAAAAATGGTATGCAAACTCAATAAGAGCTTATACGGTTTGAAATAGGCCTCAAGGAATTGATATAAGAGGTTTGACACTTTTATGGTAGGTACATGACTCAACAGATGCTATACTGACCACTATTGTTATTCTAAGAAGTTCTTCGCATCTTATCTTATAATCTTATTGTATGTAGATAACATGCTAATTGCAGGGTTTAACATAGATAAAATTGAGAATCTCACATCACAATTGTCCAAAGAATTTCCCACGAAAGATTTTAGGGTAGCCAAACAGATTCTTGGTATAAAGATAAGTCGGGACATAGTGAATAGAAAGCTAAAGCTCTCCCAAGCGAAGTATATTGAAATGGTGTTGAAGCGATTCAACATGGATGGTGCTAAGCTAGTTACCACACCTTTTGGAAAGCCAATTAGGCTTTCAAAGAATCATAGAGCAGTCAGTGAAGAGGAGCTGAGAAGTATGGTTAAAGTACCTTACGCGTCAGTCGTAGGTAATCTAATGTATACTATAATATGCACGAGGCCAGACATTTCTTATGCAGTAAGAGTTATGAGCAGTTTTATGTTCAATCAGGGCAAGGAGCACTAGGAAGCAGTAAAATAGATTCTGAGGTATCTCAGGGGTACTATGAATTATGCATTATGCTATGATGGCTCAAAAACTCGACTACAAGGATCTGTGTATTCAGACCTGGCAAGCGACATTGACAACAAAAAAAGTACTACTGAGTATGTGTTCACTTTGGGCAATGCAACAGTTATCTACGTATCCAAATTACAAAAGATTGTGACTATTTCTACCACACAGGCGGCGTATGTAGCAGCCAAAGAGGTGTGTAACGAGTTGATATGAATAAAGAATTTCTTAAAATAACTAGGTAAAGAACGAGACAAATGTCAGCTGTTTAGTGATAATCAGAGTATTATACATCTAAAAAAGAACTCGACATTCTATTCAAAGACCAAACATATTGATATCAAGTATCATTTCATCGAGTCTCAGTTCGAAGAATGACATTTTGATTTGGAAAAGATTCACACAAGTGAGAATCCTACAGATATGTTCACTAAGGTGGTGACAATGAAGAAGCTGAAGGACAGTTGAAATTTAGTTGGTTTTAAAGCATAGAAAATGGGAGAAGGCTCACACGGGTTTGCTTATTCAGTTTGAGAAAATGGCAAATTACAAGTCTAAGAAAACTTGGAGTGGTTTTAATTCAAGTAAAAAATTATTGAAAGATCAAAGAAAAAACTTTTGGAAAATTTCGTTCGGATAGTTGTTCGAACGGAATACAATAGTGGATTTTTGGTTAAAATCGTCCAGACGAGCATTCGGACGGAACAAAACAGTGTGGTCACCATCTAGACAATCGTCCGGAAGGAACTCAACAGGCTGATGCATAATTTTAACCCTAACCTTAGTTTCTTTCTTAACATATAGAAGGGAGGTTTCATTCAAAACCCTAGTCAGAAAGATATACATCATTGTAACCCAATTTCTCTAAAAAATAATGTAACTTGTGAGTCTATAGACATAGGCACCAATTGTCGAACGACGTAAATCTTGTATCGTGTTTTTATGGTTGTTTGTCTTGCTCGTTTTTTCTTCTATAGTTTGTGCGTAATTCAAAAGGCTAGTTAGTAGGATTATCATGCTTTAATCCCTAACACAGCCCACTTAGTGTCATTGCATTCTTTCATCATGTTCCTCTACAAGTTTCCCTAACTAGGAACGTAGAGTCGTGGATTTTTGGTTAAAATCGTCTGGACAGAACTGGATAGCGTGGTCACCATCCAGACGATTATCCAAATGGAGCTCAACCGGCTGATGCCTGGTTTTAACCATAATCTCAGTTTCCTTCTCAACATATAAAAAGGGTGTTTCGTTCTAAACCCTTAAGATATATATACATCATTGTAACTAATTTCTCTCAAGAATAGTGAGACGTGTGAGACATATATACATCATTGTAACCGATTTCTCTCAAGAATAGTGAGACGTGTGAGTTCGTGAACGTAGGCATCAATTGCAGAACTACGTAAATCTTGTGTCATGTTCTTGTGGTTGTTTGTCTTACTCGTTTCCTCGTGCGTGATTTAAAAGGCTTATTGGTGTGATTATCGTGCTCTAATCCCCAATACAGCCCCACTTAGTGTCATGGCATTCTTTCATCAAGTTCATCAATAGGTTTCCCCACTTAGGAACGTAGAGTCGTTTTCCTTTGGTGTAGAGTAGACCATCCTCTACCTAAAAGCGTTTTGTTTTTCTATTATTTTTCAAAGCAGCCAAGCTCTTGGTAAGGGGATCATGTTTCAATTCTTTTTTTATGAGATTAGTGAGCTCATCTAGGGGCTTACGAGCCATTAACACTAATTTTTCTTTTTGACTAAGGGAGTTAACTACATGAATTACCTTCTCAGGCTTGTACTCTAGGATATAATCAAATTCTGTCAGGAAGTCTTTCCATTTAACCTATTTGCGACTTAGCTTTTTTGTGACTAGAAGCAGCTAGTGGCAAGATTATGTCTTTATCAGGAACTTAGTTCCTTATAGATAAATGGATGATTCTAACCTGTTTATGACTTATCATATTTTATGATTGAAAGTTGCTAGTGGCAACATTATATATCTTTACCACGAACTTATGCAATTGATGATTGCTTTCATTTTTTTCTGTTGCACCATATATCGCCCCTCGTTGTTGTTAAGCTTGCGACTTTTGTATGCAATAGGGTATCCTTGATGCACTAACACCCCAATGGAAAAGTCAAAAGCATCAATGTGTACCTCGTATGGTTTGCTATGCTTGGGTAGTCCAAGGAGTGTTTCCTCGATTACTACCTTCTTCAAGTCCTCAAATGCATCTTGACATTTCTTTGACCACTCGCATGCCTTGTTTTTTTTCAATAGATATGTGAGTGGAGCTGTCCAAGCTGAGTAACCCTTGATGAACTGTTGATAGAAATTGATTAAGCTAAGAAAAGACCGTAGCCCGGCCACCTTGGTACGAGGGTCCCAATCTTGGATTGCATTTACCTTGCCTTCATTAATCATTAGCATCCTATCCTTGATCTTGTGCCCCAAGAACATTATCTCATTAATGACAAAGGATCACTTTTCCTTCTTCACGTGGAGCTCATTTTCCCTTAGAACCTTGAACACCGTTCGTAGATGATCTACATATTCTTCCAATGTGTTGCTATACACTACTATGTTATTCAGGTTGACCACAACGAACCGATCCAAGTAAGGATGAAAAATCTAAATCATTAGAGTGCAGAAAGTAGCAGGGGCATTGTGAGGCAGAACAATATTAATAAGAACTCAAAAAAGCTGTAACGAGTAGTACATGAAGTCTTAGGCTCATCTCTTGCTGCTATCCTCATAATGCCCAGGTTTTAGGTCTAGTTTAGTGAAGTATCGGGTTCTACCAAGCTAATCAAATAAATCAGTAATCAAAGGAATAGAATACTTATTTTTTACTGTTACCTTGTTGAACGCCCTATAGTCAATGCATAGGTGAAGTGACCTATCATTGTTTTAAAATAACACAGGAGCACCATAGGGAGTTTTAGAGGGTTAACTATAGCCATCATGGAGTAGATCCTCCAGTTATCTTCTTAGCTCTTCTCACTCAGATGGTGTCATCCTATAAGGGGCTTTGGCAAGCAGCATTGCTTCCGGCTTTAGCTTAATCTTGTGGTCCACCTCTCATAAGTGGAAACTTCTTAGAAAGTTTGGGCGAAATGATATCCTTGTACTTATCCAAGACTCTCCATATTTCTAAGAGTTGCGCTTGGTGATGTTTACTTTATCAGCTACTAAGGCTACTAGGTATGTAACTCAACCTTCTTGAAGCCTTTCTTCACCAGCATGGCCGTGAGAAGTAGTGTCTTGAAACCCTGTCTAGATGTTTCTTGCACCACGCAAGGAATGTTTTCTTCTAAAATGACCATCAAACATTGGAATGGTGATGCTGCCTTGACTTTTCTCAACAAATGTATGCCAATTACCACTTGAAAATCATCCATAAATGCTACCGTGAGATCAATCTTTCCATTCCATGAGCCAATGCGTATGTCCATTCCTCGTGCTGCACCATGCAAAGGCTTAGCTTTAGAATTGACAGTCTTAAGCCACCCTAACTCCTTGATTGCCTTAAGTTCCAACCTCTTTGCCTCATCAATTGAGACAAAGTTACGTGTTGCCCCAGTATCCACCAGGGCTTGAGTGGGCTTCCCATTAAGGCATACCTCCACATATATTAGACCCTTGTCTCCTTGAGTCTTCATTATTAGCTTCGACTTAATGGCATTCAGAGGCTACAAAGATTCTACATGAATATCTTATTTCTCTCATTCCTCGATCATGAAATTGAGAGCTTGTCTTTTAGTACATTGCCTTGCCTAATGAGGTCTTTCACATAAGAAACAATTGGTCTTGGGCCTGAACTTGTCTGGCTTATTGTTATCTTTGCCCTTGCCCTCTTTGCCTGTAGGGGGGTTTGCTAGACCCTTCTTTCTTAAAATGATAACCCTTATCCTTGTCTCCCACATCTTTGTTATGACTTTCCTTGGATTCCTTAGCCTTGTCAATCTTTTTACACTCAATCAACGATTCTGCTACCGCCATAGCAGTGGTAAGTGCTAAGATTCTGTGCTCGTTGATGATGGAGTTCTTGCTTCACCCATGATTGTAGGTTATCCAAGAAGTTGAATAATAGCTCTTCGCCGATCATATTTAAAATTTCAAGCATGAGTGCAGAGAATCCTTTTATATAATCCCAAATAAATGTGGTATGTTTTAGCTTTTTCATATTCTTCCGAGCTTGATATGCCACCTCTCAAGGGTAAAATTGTTTCTTTAATTTTTTCTTAAAAATCTTCCCAAGTATCTATGGTGCACGTACCTTTCTCGATGTCGGCATGTCTCATACGCCACTATAGTGTTGTTGTATTCGGGAGGTGAAGGATTGCGATCCTTACTTTAACACCTTCGTCCATTAGTACTATCGCCTCGAAGTATCTTTTCATATGTCAAAGGTAGTTGTCCACCATCTTGGCATCGTATTTTCCTTCATAAGGTTTTGGTTTTGGTACCGCCACCTTAAAGTCATTAGTAAGGCCATAGCTCCCCCAACTATAGCTTTTTTGCACATTAGTAAGGTTAGTCTTGGTGCACTTCTTCCAAGTGGGTTTCAAAGTTAGCGAACGTTGCCAGCACCTTGCTTAGAAGTCCTCATTTCCCAGTTGCAGATCATTCACCACGAAGTTGACAGTAACAAGCATGTCGTCCTTGATCTTCCTCTTGAGAAGTGTCACGACCTTGGGTTTTTCAAACCTATAATACTAAGTACACCTCCCTTCTAAGAACTCTGGAAGGAAGAAAGGCTAAGTACTCAAAAGTTAAGAAGAAAAGAATGTATTGCTTTAAAGAGTAGAGATTACACTTCTTGTTTGGCGCCTTAACCAAATGAGGCCTCCTCCTTATATAAGCATCCAAGGATACAATCGACGGCTAGTATTGAGCCATGCGTCTTTAATCTAACAGCTAGGAGAGTTCTAGAACATAGACTAGAAACTTCCCACCTCCATATTAGAACATTATAGATCCTACTCTAGAGTGTTTTATATAATTCTATGCATATTTATAGGTGTTAGATAACCCTAGACTTTTGTAGGCTTCTTTAGAACATTCTAGATCCCTTCGAAATACTCTAGGCACTTGAAAGTTTTTTCATGTGCTAGACTCTTTCAAGAGGTTTTGAAATCTTTTACGAGCCTCCTTTATCATCTTCTAGCCTTCTCCCTACTTGAAAGTTAGCAATTCGTGACAATATGCAGACTAATTAAGGTGTTTTCTTAGCTTATTTTATAGCCATCCAAACATAAGGAATAAAAAAAAAGGTAATCACGTCCCAAAGTCAATTTAACAATTTGATATAGCACTAATGAACAAGAAGAAGAGACAGATAGAAGGAGAAGAACAAATAAATGAGAAAAAGTAGACAGAAATGGGAGAAAAAAATTACACAATTATCTACTCAAATTCTCATTCGTCAATGTCTGATTAATAGATTAAAAGACTATTTATAATCCTAAATCATAATGAAAAGAAAACGAAAATTTTTAATTAACTGGAAACAAATAATATCCTAAATAAAAATAAAATAATATGCTAATTAACTAAAAAGTTATTAAAATAATATCTTAAATAATATCTTAATACTATAAGAAAAGTAAAGACCCCCTACTTCCAATAAAATACAATCTCATATATTGTCTATATCATTTTCCTCCACTGAGAAAAAAAACTCGTCTTCGAGTTCAGCGAGAATTATTGAATACGACCATGCCAAATAATCAAATAGTGTAAATATATCAACGGCTTCAAGTTCTTCTTGTGAAATGAATCGTAATCGTGAGACAATTGACAAGATTTACAAAACAGCGTTTGATAACCCAAAGAAACTCTTCAATATCCAAAAAATCAATATGGTCGATTCAAATGAGAGAAGTGGGCGATGGAGAAGACAAAGCAACTATATGTTCATCTTGATGAAATTCCGTGGTCAATGAAAGCACTTGCTGTAAACTAATGTCGTGCACTACCATAGCATGAAGAGGATGAGGAGGAGGAGCAAGATCATTGGACTCGAGATTGTCAAGAAAGTCCTTGTTTGATAGAGACATGTGCATCAAAGTGACATCTAGGGTTGTCATGGGTGACTAAGGGGGAAGAAGGTGAACATGCGATTCAAAATCTAAACCAGAAGGTAGTGGCTCTGGGGTCATAGTGGAATAGGATGGCACAATAAGTGTGGAGATGGGAGACACGTCCCTCCTACCTTGTTTGGGACGGACATGCAGTAACAAGGAAGTCTTTTCATTATATTTAAAGGTAATGGTGTTATCGTTCTCATGATAAGCAATACAGATTTCGTTCATTCATAAATGACTAAATAACACATGCATATAATTCATTGGAAGAACATCACACCAAAATTCATCAAAATAATCGTCCATTTTGACAAAAACCAAACGCGTGGGAGATTAATATAGGAGAGTGATTAGGCCTATATAGATGATAGGGGTGCGAATGGAGTTTAGGCCTAAGGCGCATCCTCGTGACCCTTTTGTTAAATGCCGCATTAATTGGGAATCTCATATCGATAACAACTTTACAAACCTTATTGGTACACAGAAGAAAAATATGAAACATATTGATACGCATCTATGTGAAAGATACAATAAAAAAAATAAGATAAGAGATGCATCTTTGTTTTGTTTTTTTCTCTTTTTTTGTTGATTTTTTTTTTTGGGTTCAAAAACCTATGGCTCAAAGTTGTGATTGTAGGAGTTCCTTAAGTTGTGTGGATGTGGTAGCAATAAATTTCTGAGCCTGATGGGAGTTGACAAAAATCTCCTGTGACAAAAGAAATTATCTTTGATTAATGGTGAAAATTTTGTGACAACAAGCAATATTTAGAAAGTCTAATTGTTGGAAGTTGAAGGTGGAGACATCATAGGGAATATAGTGGAAGAAAGGAATTTTAAAAAAAAATAAATTTGGTTGGAATTTATGTGCTGGTTGGGTTTTATGAGATTGAAAAAAATGGGCTGAAGTATAAAAAGTGGGTGGACTGAGAATGCATTTTTTTTTGTGGCTGCCCAGATGGGATAGTTTTTTTTTCTTGATGGGATGAAGTTTAAAGATAATGGGTCGGGTAAAGAAATAAAATGGGCTTGTTTCCGGTTATGGGCCAACAAAGAAACAGGGTTGGGTTGGAGAGTATGGGTCGGAGTTGGGTCTCGTTTTGAAAAGGGGATTTCTTTTGGGTAGAAGGTGGGTCAAGACAAATGGGTTTGGTTTGGATTTTCGGGTTAAAAACCAGAGGTGAGTGAGGGTTGTCTTCCTCATTGCAGATCGCAGTGTTAGATAAAGGAGAGTTGGCTAGGATTTTGACACGAGGCGATAACATAGGCGACAGAAGGTCTATAGGGATTTGCGGCGAAGGCGGCGTCGAACTTGCGGCGAAGGCAGCACAAGGATGATGGCATTGATGGTCGCGGTTGTGACTGGGGTTAGCGAGGTCGACTTCGCGAAAGGAAAGTCGTAACTAGGGTTGGCAACGGTGGTGGTGAGAAGCATAGTTGTTAGATCGAGATACTTATTGTGTATTGATTTTTATTTTTTTGAATGGTGTATCATATTGAATGTATTGAGTATAGTAAAATATTTAACATATTTTAAAATAAGTTAAAAAATATGTAAACTTAATATAATATAAACATATTACAAAAATAAACTATTAATTAATGTTAATAATAATATGAAAATATAATTTTTAAAAATAAAAGTATGCATTAATCAATACTTAATATATCTAAAATACAATAAGAAATATCACAATCAAATGCACTATTATAATCTAAATTGAATTTATTGTATATAACATGTTATTTGTATTATTCTACCATATCATTTAAATTTAAAATTTTAATATACAACTTTTAAGTTCTCAATTATTTAGTTCATAAAGATAAAGCTGTATCAATATTAGTGATCATAAATTAATGTTGTAAAATATTTAATATTAGACAAGTATATATATATGAAAGCAAACAAATATTCAAGAAACATCCTCTAAATATCTTAACAATGCATAAATTTCTAATAATATCTATTTTTACAAATTAATTTATCTAAAAAAATTAAATATAAATATATCATATGTATCAAATCATGTATCGCATATCGCATTATATATCATATGCGTATCGTAAGATACACGTAAACATAAGATATGATATATAATATGTATCAATTTACCTATTTAATGTATTAAATCGTAAAATACCTATTGTAAATTATAATTTTTTTACAACATATGAGAAGGTTGACTGTGGTAACACTGTGCGATGTCAGACATCGCGATGGTTGTGACGTGGTGGTGGCTATGCAACTGGTGGTGCTATGATGGGGCTGAAAATGAGCTCTCCAATCTCTATCTCTAATTTAATTAGGATGAGATAAAAAAATATATTAAGAAATAACAAAAACCGGGATTGGAACGAATATATTTTAACGATAATTTTTTAAAATTTAAAAAAATAATATTAATAAAAATTATTAATAATATAATAAATAAAAAATAATAGTTAATGAATCAATATAACTAAAAATACAAAATGTAAAAAATAAAAATAAATTAAAAATAAATATAATATTTTAATATTTTAAACTTATTATATTTATAAAAAAATATATTTTATACATGTATTAATATTTAAAAAATATTAATTTTATATAACCAAGGCAAGCTGAGAAAATTGCCATCCCTATATAAAAACGCAGTAGATTGATGATATTTGCTATGATAACAAAATAATGATAAAGAACAAGAAAAACAAATTCATAGAAGAACATATATTAGAGAAAAAAGATAGCAAGGAGAGAAAAATTACACAATTATTAAATCAAATTCTTATTTATTAATGTTTGATTAATACATCAAAAGACCTTAAAAAATCTCTTTGTAAAATTGATTTAAACTAATTGATATATAACAATAACAACACAAACAACCAAACAAAGGCGCATATTTTTGTGTAAAAAATCTCAACTCAAGTAAAAAATTATAAGACTAATGCAAATCCAGATAAATCAAGCACTGTAAATAAATTTTGATTATAATAGATCTTACAAAACTACTATTGAATCCACAACTTACGGATATAAGTATTCTTTTGCTAAATCTACACACAACAAACCACACTTGACTGTGACAGAATTCACCTTAAATTTTTTATCTCGAGAATTCACTCAAGATTCACCATGTGATACTTGATTATCTTCTTGAATATAACTTGTTATCAAGCGGAATATAAACAAATCTATAGATAAACTTCTTGAAAGCACACAATAGTTGGAAGAACGTTTCTACACAAATGGGTTGCGAATGCCCTAACCCTAATAGTAATTTAAAGATGTCACTCCAAACGTACCAATTAATCGGTGATCGATCCATATCAATATGTGCATCAGGCGGTCTTTATAGGTTGCAGTATATTTGCAGACTGATCGAACGAACTTTTCATTGATTGATTGATTGATCAATCAATATCAATCTGTCGATAAATCCGTCTGACTTATTTTGTAATATAAGTATTCAAATTCCAAATCACTTCAAACATTACATCCATAACTTAAAATATTCAACTAAAAAGCTTTATAGTTCATAGAATGAAATATTACAAAAAGATTGATGAATATTTTTTAAACGGATTGTCAACCTAATGTAGGATCTAAATCTTAACACACCCTTTATTTATAACTCTAAATTCTAATGAAAAGGAAACGAAAATTCGTAATTAACTGAAAAGTGAAGAAAATAATATCCTAAATAATATTTTAATATTACAAGGAAAGTGAATAAACTCCAATTGCAATAAAATACAATTCCATATATTGTTCTCCTTATTCATAAATGTCTGATTAATTAAGACCCTTTTTCATAACCCTAAATCCTAGTGAAAAGGAAACGAAAATCCCTAATTAACGGCAAACAAATAACATCCTAAATGAAAATAAAATAATATCCTAATTAACTTAAAAATGAATAACATAATATCCTAATACTATAAGAAAAGTAAATAACTTCAATTCCAATAAATAAAATTCCATATATTCTCCGCATCACAGCAGCCTTTGGCAAAAAGAAATTTGAAGCTTACAGTTTCATGCAGTGGAACAGTTCTCACCTGAAACCAAATAGCTACACCAGAAATAACATTAGGTACATCTCCTATTCAACCCTCAGAACATTTAAGCAAAATAGTCACCCTTCTGATTTTTCCCAACATCCCTTCTGCCACTAGAGCTGAAATAAACATAAGAGGCTAGTTGTATGAAATCAGGATAAGAAATCTCTAGAAAGATAAAATAAAGAATTAAAAAGACATTGTATATGAGGAATCAATGTCACTTACCCAAACTTTGGTCCATTAAGCAAACTCTTTTTCTTCACTTTTTTGGAAAGACCACCCGTTTCTGAACAAATAAATCATGATCGGTATAGCTGCACAAGGTCTTCTGAGAATGTTTTCCTAACGACGTCTCTCTTGATCTTAAGTGCTGCAGTGACGAGGCCCGATTCAGGAGTCCACGGTTCAGAAAGCAATTTGATCTTTGCAGGGATCTCAAACTTCTCCAAGCGTGCCTGCTTTGCTGCCTGTGCAATGAGGGAGGAAAAAGAAAAAGAACAGAAATTTTAAAAAATTAACTCAAGGGAAAACGAAAGCTACCAGGATAAGTTTAGCCATTTTGGAGGGGCCTAAGTATTGTTCCCAGTCTAGGACATCATGTTGATGTCGAATGCAATGGAATGCCTTGTAGGCAAGTATATAGTTGAGCCAAGAAGGCTGCTTGTTTGGATAGGTAGGTAACTCGGAGGAAGGGGCCTCATAGGAGATGAGTGGACCTTGAGGTGCCACTTGGCAGAGAGATATCCAGATACCCACACCCCTGTTTGGCATCTCGAAAAAGTTGGCCAAGCTGGTTTTTAAGCTATAATGTTTGACATTTTTAAAAAATCCGCTAATCTTTTTTTTTTTTGTGAATGAAATGACTATAAAATACTCGTAGTTAATCGGAAAACACTACTCCCAAAAATAAATTAAAAGACCATGCCATTATTCTCAAGACAAGTTAAAAAAAAATTTAAAAAATAAGAACATATTAAAATTTTTAACAAAAAACAAAAAAATTTCTCTAAACAAATTATTCCAAACAACCTGATGTTTTCCTTCCTATCTTTTCTAAAAGACTAAGAAGCTAAGCTTTTA
>JAOTRH010012428.1:0-23000 GCA_034768845.1 Heliamphora exappendiculata
CCAGAAAATACATCTTTATTAAATTTTTAACAATTTACAATAATCTAAAATTACAGAGAATGAAATAACAGGAATAATATAAATAGAATTTACAAACCGAGTCCTGCAATCGCAGTTTCCTTAAGAATGATTCGCCGCCTACCGTGATAAAACAACTCCGCGATCTTCGGAACACCACCAAGGATCAGCTACGAACGTTCTTCGTCAGTCTTTCTCTCTCTTGCAGCTTGCTCCGTAACCTGAGAATTGTATCTCTTTTTTCTCACCTTCTGTCTCTCGGTATATCTGTATATCTCAATCTCATTCTCTATATTTCTTTCTCAAAGGGAGACGACCCTTATATAGCCCCTCACAAGAAGGAGAGGGGTTATAGAGAATTTAATTACCACCAAAAATTCAATTGCCACTTATGGCTATTGAATTCCAGGCTGACCCTCAGAGCTCCTGGCTCTGTCTCTTCCTCTTCTCTTCTGAGACTCTGTCTCTTCCTCTAGCCCTTTCATTATGGAGGATTTTTTCCTGGAAATCAATAGCCACTCATGGCTGTTGGTTTTCAGGCTTCAATTGCAATTGAATGGCCAATTCAACTGTAATTGATCCAGCTATTGAAATCTGGATTTTAATGGCCAATGAAATTTACAGATTCCAACAAGTGGTATCCGAGAAAGAAAGATTACCTTGTTTATGTTTTCTGCTTAAATTCATGTGATTTTCATTTCTGTATTTAGCATCTGGATGTATGTTTTAAATAATGTTGGATGTTAAGTGCACTATCAATAAGCTCTGGTATTTTCTTTTGAAATGAAATTCTAGAAAAATTTGAATGGAAAAAAATAATAAGTTTTATCGATTCTTCTTCCCTTTTCATTTTCGGAGAATTCTTAAAAAAAACAGACGATATTTTGCAAAAGAAAGTGAAATTTAAATAACAATAGAGGTCCTTAGTGAGTTGTAACTCACTAACCGGTCCCGGACGCCATGTTCAAAAATAGATCGTGATAAAGAACACAACCTGTTCTAGGGTTTTCAAAAAGGTGGCGGCCGTGTGAATAGGAATGTTACGACCTGAATGTGTTTTAAGGATTTTTGAATTTTGAGCCATATTTGTGATTTTGCTTACTTGACAGTATCTTTAAGCATGATTCTCATACTTTCGTCATTGGAGCACACTCAAAATAGGTGCCTAAGATTCAGTTAGGTCAGAATGGGGTGTCAACAGTATCCACCAATTAATAGCTGAAAGTGACACGTTGGCAGCGATTTGGTGTCACATACATGACAAGCATCAACCACACCCTCGCACTTCAAAAAATAATACAAGTTTTTACACGCATACGTGTACAAATATGCATTTAAAATTCAAAATTAAAATTAATTATAAAAAAATAAAATAATTTTAAGCTTTTAGGAAATTATTATTTTAAAATTAGGCAACAGAGAAAAAATTTAACTAAATGAGAATGTTTTTGGTATTAAAAAATTAGATAAGAATATTTTTGGTATTTAAAAATTCACACAACTTCATTTTAAACGTCACACTAAATTGGAGTTCTCCATTTATCTAGTAGTATAGATAAACATGCAATCATATAAATGTTTATTAAGGAATATATTTTTTTGTATCTTATTGTGTTCGAATCAGTTTATACGCTTTTTGACTATTTTTTGAGCAATTAATTTCATTATCTACTAGCGAATAGCTCAATTAAAAGTGAGCCAAAGTCTCGTAACATAGGCAATATTAACTTTATTCTAAAATTAAATTTATTGTGGGTTCACAATAAATCACTTTTGAAATTTTCATCTTTCATATGATAAGTTATGCACAAAAAGTAATTCATACAAAAAATTAAACAAATTAAAGTAAATATATTATAAAAACACATTCATTTTGATGGGATTATAATGAACAACTCCTGGAGTTTAGGACAGCCTAAGCCAAGCCAAGACTCGACGGATTTGATTGAGGAAGAAAATTTATTTGTTGCCCAATGGAAAACACGACCTGGTTAGTAAGAGCCAAGTCTAGGAATCTTACTATCTTGGAGTTGAAATGCTCTGCCTAATCCTCGATGAACTGGTCAATAGATGATTTTTGATGGTTTGCTTAACTCGAGCCCTGACCGAGATTAGCGAGTATCGCATACAGCGTGTGACCAGATCTATCACTCTTACTTGTTTGAAATAAAACTTGATTTTGGAGAAGGATTTGACAAAAGTTTTCTTCATGAAAAGTATAAGGACATCTAAAATTAGCTACTTGTAAATTTTTAAAAAATTTAGTGAAATTTTGCTATTTTAGAATCCCTCAAACCAGAGGCTGAGTTTGCATATTTGCTGCTGTAATTTGTTTGTGTATATAGTTGTGAAACAATTTTGTTGAAAATAATGTGATTAAGTGATTGAATGTTAAAATGATAAAGTTAAAAAATGCAAGTATATAACATGTTTATGTGGATTGTGTGTAGCTAAGTCTTATCATGATAAAATTGGACATTTATATGCTAGCTTTATATTTTGCATAAGCAATCAAAATGACAAGTTAGTATTTTATACCACGAAATTGTATGCTTACATTCATGGGGTTTGGGTTAGTTCCTCGTACTGGCATGTTTGATAGTCTTTATATGGTTTCCCATCAATTGTATGTCTTTTCTCTAAACATGAAGGTTACAAGGTCAACCTATTCATCTTCAACAACTCCTAACCTGTCCAAAATGTGTACCGCATTCTTTAGCCAATTTTCTGCTTTCCTGGGTTTAAGAGTTCCTACGAATTCTTTAGCACCTAAATCCTTAAACTTTTTAATCATGGAGTTTTCTGTCCTTTTTGCTTGTGTCACAATCCATCTTGCGTTTTGTTCTGTTAATTTTCCCATCGCTTCTACCATTATCGTAGTTGGATCCGGTTGTATTGGTCCCATTTGGAAAGATGCTTCTTGTGGCACTTCATTAGATTGATTAAGAACAGACGATGCCCTGTCTGAATATTCTACACTTCACCCTATTACAAGAGAAGTGCAGATTTAGAATTCGATACTAGAGTCTAACCCAGCTCATATAGAAGAAAATAAACAGTTGAACTAGGAAAACGAAAGGTTATATCCCAAAATCTAACAACGTACATAGATTTCTAATTAGGAACCTCCACCTGCATAACGCGTTTCCCAAACAGATTTCAAAACCAGTAAATCAGATGCCCAAAAATAAGAGTATGATATCCTAAGACCTATGCCAGAAACAATAAGAAAACGTACTTATCCTATGGTCCACCACACACCATACTTTGATATGTCTATAAAATCTAAAGTGTAGAACTCTGAAACTAAACTGTCACGTCCCTTTCCAAGGATCGAAAATTGATGTGACTCACAGCGGTTAAAAAAATATTTATACAAGTCAAACTGTAATTATTTATTTATAGAAATATAGAAACAAAAGCAATTGTACATATTAAGGATACGTTATCCCATACATCTAAACTGACATATACTTAAAAAAAACTTTATACTTCAAGTCATGTTTATTAAAAGATTTAAAACAAAAATGATAATTGACTGCGAGCCCAAGTCTATAGACTTGACGACTGTGGTGGAATAACTCTAGCCATCCCTACTACCTACAACTACAAAGGTTACACGTCACGCCATCAACTCTAAAGAACGTGAACCAACCCCAACGAACCAACTAAAGAAGGTTTTCTTTAAAGAAAAGGGTTTTGAGCTAAAAAACCTCACAAAACTCTTTTAAGAAATTATTTGAGACAAGGAAACTAAGCTTCAAAGAAAAGGTTTCAAAAGAAACAAAGGACAAAAAATTGCTCCAACAGGGAGGCGAATCGATCGGTCTTTCACAGCTTGTAGCAGTTTCTCCCAAAATTTGAGAAATCGAAAGCAGTGATTGACCAATCGATTGACCGATCAATCGGTCCATTGAGCGGTCCAATCTTGAACCCTTTTTCGAAACATGTTTCAAAGACTCAATTTTTCCCAACTCCGATCATTCGCTCCTACAAAGCCTTCCAAGGAATCTAACTCCCATAAAAGCAACAAAAAATTAATGAAAACACTATCAACCATCTCTAAACTAAGAGAACCCAACGTTTTAACCCATACAACATCACAAGATAATCAAACTAAACCCAACATAGTCGGCCAATGATATTACATGCATGCAAATAATAAGTACATGACCTTACGGCCTTACAAAACGGGTATAAACCAACCCAAATATATCAAATCACTGTAAATAAAGAATTGTAGTTACAAGATATGCATTTTTCTCAAGATCCTTCTACAAAGTGTAATTCTACCAAAGATCCAAAAACGGTCTCAACCACCAAACTCCTTAGTTGATCACTTTTTTCCGTTATCACCTGAAACATTTTAAACAACATGAACCGAGACTCATAGAAAATAGACTAAACATGAATAAATACATGGCATGCGAAGTTAATTATATGAATGCACAATACGTTCAAATCCAAAACCAAGTTTACCTTGTTAGTAAATTTTCATTCACATAACCGATTTTTCTTTCTTATCAAAACATGCACACACCATGTTTAATTCTTTAATGCCATCATCTCAACTCCAACACGGTTATGGTGGCAAGTTTCAAGATATGTGATGGCGGCGGCGGGTGGCCAAAGGTAGCTCAGGATAATCATTTTTTGAAATTCTCCAGAGAGGATAATTCTTTGGTTGAGGGCTCGGGTGTGGTCTAGTGTGGTTCTAGTGGTCTCAGGGTGGTTATGCGGTGGTGCCAAGATGCAGAGGAGATGACGGATGATGGTGGTGTGATGGTGGCAGTGGTGCATGGGTGGATGGTGGTGGTATCGGGTTCGGTGGTGGAATTGGTAGTTGGAGGTGGAGGTTTATCGTGAAGAGGTGTTGGTTTCGGGTGGTCGAGATGTTAGGGTTGGTATACTTAAAATCATATTTTTAATATTTAATTTTGTTTTAATAAAATTAATTTTTCAATTTATGAGAGTCTTTATGAGTAATGTATGTGCATTATTTTTTTAATGTTATACATAGATGTCCGATATTTTGTATAGTATTTAATTTGGTGTATAGAGTACGGCTTGTACACAGATGATCAGATTTTAGGTTCTTGCAGAATATAAGTTTTCTGTTCACAGTTTAGATAAAAAAGGACATACCATAGGTACGACCATGGCACAGAGTTTTAGTAAACCTGTCTTGGTTACGGGAAACAGATAATTGCGTTATCTATTATTCCGACTCTCCGTGCCAGTACACTTTGTGTGTATTGAACGGGACATTTAGGGTAATTAATTTTATACTGACTATATAAATTAATTCACATCCCAAGATTATTATGAATAGTACTTATCCTCTTAATCTTGAAATAATTATTGATTTGCATATATTTAATATTCGTTGTTTTGATTCATTAAAGGGTACGATCTTATATGGATTTATATTATCGGTGAGTTGGATAACAGTATTATTTATATGACGAATATTAATTATTGATATAATTTACGTCCCGAAAGATTAAAATTGACGATACCTCTTTAAGGAAGCTTGTAAGTTTTGACAGAGTATCAAAAATTTAATTGGCGAGTACCAGAAATCTTAACGTGTGGAGAAATGATAAGCATTTAATAACAGAAACTCAATACAAGATGGTCTCAAAATTATGGATCAGAGCGTAATTATAATTTTTTAGTGAAGTGAACTGTAATTCAGTATTTTATGAAAATTACAGAAATCGCTGCTAGTTTTTTATAATTGCAGATACCGCTATGAGGTTTGCTTAATTGTGAAAACCGTTGATACGTATTTGTATTCCACTGAAAGTTTTACTTATAATTAATCCCTATGTTCCTGTTGTAGCCTTATAAATATGCGGCTAGGTTGAACCAGTTTTATAACTTGTCTTCTAAGACTAAAACTATCTAGGTTCTGCCGGTACGCATTCTTGACAGATTATAATCTACCATACATTCAAGAATCGTATAAAAAATACAGTAGAAGATATGACAGGAGTTTCAACTTGGATTTAAATCATAGTTGAAGATTTGACCAGTAAAAATGTATTCTTCCAAATTAATCTCAGATGCACGAGTTTTATTTTGTTCGTTCATCATCAAAAGTTTTATCTGGTACTCATTTTTGCATTTGTCCGTCCAGTTATTTTTTTAAATAGACGTTTGCAAAAACAAAAATTTTAGCAGTTTTGTCTCCAATAATTGGTATCGGAGTCGTTTATTTTTTTATTTTTTTATTTACGATTATCGGGGCAAGCTAGTTTTAGAATTGTGCTAACTATTATTTTGCAGGCATTTTAACCCCGATTTTATAATCGTCATTAATTGATATTTGATTGAATAGTTTGTAATTGATGATTATTTTTTAAAATACGGGGGTTGATCGTGATAGATCGAATGTGAACTTTTGGGACATTGGATCGATATAATAATTAGTTTATATTTTTAAAATATCTGTTTAGATTATTTAAGAACATGTTGATTATATCCAAAAACACGAAGAACGGAGGCGGCACCGGCGGTGGTTCGGATTTTTACGGGCCACGGATCGCGGTAATTTTTTAATGGTTCTAAACGGTTTTTTCTGGTGAATGTTTTTGCAATATTTATGAATAAGAAATAGTATAAAAAACAAGTCAAAAACTGCAAGAAGAAAATACCAAAATAGCCCGGTTCCTGCGGCATTGCCAGCGGTGGTTCGGCGACGATTTTTCTAATTTTTGGGGTCATTTTTTGGAAATTTTTTTGAACATAAAATAGCAGTTAAACATATCTCAAAATACTGTCAAAAACCAAAAAATAATTAGGACAAAATCAGAACCCAAATAGGCATTAAACAGGCCAGAGGTAGCATTGGCTTCCAGGCAGTTTTTTGATAATTTTCAGGACTGTTTTGGAGCTGATTTTTGATAGAAGATTATACTTTTCAAAATCTTTCCAACGACATAAAGTACATTGAAGACGGAGTTCAAAAAGAGGCCAAAAAGCCTCAGAAAGAGGTCGAAGAAGTCTCGAGAAGTTGGCGATTTCAGGCTGCGGCGCACAAGAGTGGTGACACTCTGGTTCAGGAGGTTTTCTGGCATTTTTTAGTTGTTTTTTAGCATATTTTTTTAGAAAAAATAGTACTTTTTGAGAGTTTTTTTTGGGTATAAATTACATCAAAAACGGAGTTCAGAAATAGGTCAAAAAAGCCTCGGGAAGTTGGCAGCACAGCGATGTCGCGATCAACAGCATTTTTTGTGATTTAGGAAATTTTTTTGATCATTTTTTGGGCAGTTTTTCAGCAAATATTTTGATAAAAAATTTTCATATTTTGAGAGCTTTCCAACGATATAAAACTCGTCAAAAACAGAACTTGGATGATGCGGCAGGAGTTGCCTAAAGGCGGCGGCTACGTGGCAGCGGCAGTGGCTGGTGGTGGGCCGACAGTTTCTCTCTCCCGGGGCTGCTTTGTGTTAATTTTTTGATAGATACGGGTCTAATTTGATATATATTGATATATCAGATAGTATCAGGGAAGTCTGATGCAAGCAGGACACATAAATCAGAGATAAAAAAGGATTATTACAGTTTATCCTCTTCGGAAGACACAAACGTTTCAGCGTTTCACTTAGATTATAAAATTGAGATATATGCATCGTGTTTATATATATATGAACTGCGTGGAAGATTGCATATCTCTTTCATTTATCCTATTAATTTAATTAATTCAAAAATTCAGTTTTAATTGAAATATTTTGTAATGAAAAAAATAAAATTAAGTTGTTTAATTAATTAAATTTAATTAAATTAAAAAACTTTAGATATTTGATTTTTTTACAAAATATCACGTTTAATATAATTTTTTTTAAAATCAGATATTTTAAAAAAACGTGAGAATTAATTCTGAATTTAGAAATAATTAAATAAAAAAATATTTAATCGAAATAAATTATTATTTTTCAAAAAATGTGAAACATAAAATAAAATAAATAAATACATTTAATCACTACTTTAGCTGAAAAGCTTAAGAAAAAATTGTGCATTTATTAAATTTTATTTGTTACGTATTTAAACAAGAAAAGATGATTTGATAAATAAGAATTTTTGAAATGTACATACGAAAAGATGTTTGGTTCTTTTAGATCACGTGACTTTCGAAATTAATAAATTTATGTTAATTAAACGAATTTTAATAATTCTCAAAAACGTTTTAAAATTTTAAATGCGAGAGAGAATTTATTCACAGATAAATCTCATCGTCTCCATCACCAATTTATAGGCGAAGCAATTAAACCCTGCATGTCGTGAGTAAGACCTTCCTCTCCAACAGACAGATAAATTGCAGTATTGCTAGTACAAATCTTCTTTAGGGATAATATTTTATAATTATTAGTGTACATCACTTCTCAATCTAAATGGTTCATTGCAAAGTGATTAATTTAGGATTAGATAATAGTTAACAGTTAACTGTATATAATATAATCATCTCCATTTGAGTCACTGCTATTACATACTGGACCAAAACTATGTCAGCTATTACATACTGGACCAAAACAATGTTTTGCTTATCATAATTAACGGTATTTTAATTATGTGATTCTCAGAATTAAAATGTCTTTCAACCCACTGGCTTTAATACTCAAAGAAAATAAACTTACGGGACCTGATTTTATTGACTGAAAAAATGACTTGGATATAATTTTAACTACCAATGGTATTCTTTCAATAACAGAAAATGTGTTTGTTTCTGAAAAAGATTCTTTTCTTAGGGCCGAAAGGTATGAAGAAGAAAAAGGTTCAAAAACAAAGAGACACAGTTTTCAGGGTAATTAATGGGCTATGGACTGGTGTGAAAAAGATGAAAGGCATATGTTTTCACTGTAACCAGACACGACACTAGAAAAAATTATGCTCAATATTTCTCAGTAAGTAGAACAACAAGGGTAATTTATGTTCACTGGTTGTAGAAACATGTTTAGCGGTGTCATCTACCAGTACCTGGTGTGTAGAAACGGGAGCCACTAATCATGTCTACAATTTTTTGTAGGAGTTTCAAAAATTTTCTACAACTTAGTGATGAAGAGATTTACCTGCATATGGGTAATAATACAAAGGTAACAGCAATTGGAGTAGGAGATGCCACTATCAGTTTTGATAGGAATCGAATTTTAATATTGAAAGATTATCTTTATGTACCTTCCATTAGAAGAAACTTAGTTTTTGTTTCTGGATTAACTATAGACAGATATTTGGTTTATTTTAATAACTCCGTGGTTATTAAGGATAATAAACGAGTTATCTGTTCTAGTACATTGGTGGGTAATTTTTATATTATTACTCCAATCTCTTCTTATACACTACAACTAACTGAAATGAATAACACATTTAATTTACCATATAAAAGAAAATTTTCTTCTTTAATAAAAAAAAATATTTCTTTGGCACTTACGCTTGAGTCATATTAATCTAAAAATGATAAACAGGCTGGTAGCAGATGAACCTTTGAGTTCATTAGAAATGGAGATACTTCCAGTCTAAGAATCTTGCTTAGAGGAAAAAATTACTAAGAGACCCTTTTTAGCCAAAAGTTATAGAGCTAAAGAACCGTTGAAGCTGGTTCATTCTGATGTATGTCGTCCTATGATAATCCGGGCTAGAGGTGGCTTTAAGTACTTCGTCAATTTTATTGATGACTACTCAAGGTATGGATACATTTACTTGATGCACTACAAGTTTGAATGCTTTGAGTAATTCAAAGATTTCAAGACGGAGGCGGAGAAGCGTCTAGGTAAAAGGATCAAATCATTACGATCCGACTGTGGTGGAGAATACCTCTTTGGAGAGTTTAAGGATTATTTGTCATTAGAAGGGATTACATCCCAATTGATTGCACCTAGCACTCCGCAGTAGAATGGTGTAGCAGAAAGAAGGAATATGACTCTTATGGAGATGGTAAGGTCTATGATAAGTTATTTAGATTTATTCGATTCGTTTTGGGGACTTGCTTTAGAGATAACAGCTTACATTCTGAATATGTTACCTTCTAAGTACCTTTTACTCCAATAGAATTGTGGACCGGGCGTAAGCCTAGTCTGAAACACATTTGGATTTTAGGGTATCCAGCACTTGTGCTGAAAGGAAATCTAGGTAAGTTGGAACCAATGACAGAAATCTATTTCTTTGTAGGGTATCTCAAGAAAACGAATGTTGGTTTGTTTTATAATCCTAACTATCAGAAGGTTATTATTAACACCAATATCCGATTCTTGAAAGATGATTATATTATGAATCACTGGCCCAAAAGCAACATTGTTCTAAAAGAATTGAGAGAAAATACCAGTATAACAGAAGAACAAGTAGGTGTCGAGGTCTTGGAACACTTGGTTTGATTATGCCCTTGTTGTGTAAGCTTAAGAGATCTATTTATGGACTTAAGCAGGTATCGAGGTCTTACAACACTCGGTTTGATCAAGCCATTAAGTCTTATGATTTTGATCAAAGTCCAAATGAGTCTCGTGTGTACAAGAAGCGTGATGGAAGTGTGGTGATCTTCCTAGAACTTTATGTAGACGATATATTGCTCATTAGAAAAGATGTGGGGGTATTATCTACGGTTAAAGTATAATTTTTTGGGCAGTTCGATATAAAGGACTTAGGAGAAGCCAGTCACATCTTTGGGATCAAGCTTGTGCATAATCAGAAACAAAGGATGCTGGGCTTATCACAAGCAAAGTATATCGATGATATCCTTGCTCGTTTTAGCATGCAGGATTTCAAGAAAAAGTTTTTTCCTTTCAGGTATAGAGAAAATGAAGGCCGTTCCTTATGCTTTGACAGTAGAAAATCTCATGTATGCTATGCTTTGCACTAGACCCAACATCTATTTTGCCGTTAGCATGATTAGCAGATATCAATCTAACCCAGGACATAAGCATTGGACTGCGGTAAAGAATATAATAAAGTACCTGAAAAGGACTATAGATTATATGTTGGTTTACCGGGCAGATAGTTTAGTACCATTGGGATACACCAACTCAGATTTTCAGTCAGACATAGAGCTTGCATCATGAGACAACCTTGCAGATCCTTTACAAATAGCTTACCGGTTAAGACATTTAATAGTCATGTAGAGGGCATGGGAGTCAGATGTATGGCAATATGATTTTGAGTATAAGTGGGAGATTGTTAAGTTTGGTATACTGAAAATTATATTTTTAGTATTTAATTTTATTTTAATAAAATTAGTTTTTCATTTTATAAGAATTTTTATGAGCAATGTATGTGTATCATTTCTTTAATATTATAGATGAATGTCTGATATTCTATATAGTATTTAATCTGGTGTGTAAAGTACGATTTACACACATAATATAAGTTTAGATGGAAATAGACATATCATCGATACAACTATGGCACAGAGTTTTAGTAGCTCTGTCTTGATTACGGAGAACAGATAATAGCATCATCTATTGTTCTGACTGTTTGTGCCAGTACACTTTGTGTGTATTGAATGGGACATTTGGGTAATTAATTTTATACTGACTATATAAATTAATTCACCACAAGATTATTATGAATAATGCTTATTCTCTCAATCCAGAAATAATTATTGATTTGCGTATATTTAATATTGCTTGTTTTGATTCATCAGAGAGTGTGATATTATATGAGTCTATATTACCGGTGAGTTGGATAGCGGTATTGTTTATATGACGAATAATAATTATTGACGAAATCTATGTCCCGAAAGATCGAGATTAACGATACTCCCTTAAGAAAGATTATAAGTTTTGATTGGGTCAAACTCTACAGATGAATTTGGTTATCAGGCGGTCAAATAAGTTAAGTGGAATGGCTTAAGAAATATCAATATGTCGATTAAATTAAATTGTTAATAATTAAATTTAATTGGCGGGTATCAAAAGTATTAACGTGGGGAGAAATGGTAAGTATTTAATAACATGAGCTTAACGCAAGATGGTCTTAAGATTATGGGTTAGAGTGCAATTATAGTTATTTAGTAGTGTGAATTATAATTCAGTGTTTTATGAAAATTGCAGAAATCGCTACTGATTTTTCATAATTTTATATACCGCTATGAGGTTTGCTTAATTGCGAAAATCGTTGATACGTATATGTGTTCCAATAGAAGTTTTACTCATAATTACTCTCCACGTCCCTACTGTAACCCTATAAATATGCGGGTAGGCTGAACTAGTTTTATAACTTTTCTTCTAAGACTAAAACTGTCCAGATTCTGCAGGTGCGTTCTTGATATATTGTAACCCACCTTACATTCAAGAATCGCATAAGGGAATATAATAGAAAATCTGACAGAAATTTCAACTTGAATTCAAATAATAATTGAAGATTCGACTTGTAAAATGGTATTCTTCTAAATTAATTTCGAATGCACGGATTTTATTTTGATCGTTCATCATCAAAAGTTTTATCTAGAACCTGTTTTGGCATTTGCATGTCCAGTTATTTTTTTTTAGATAATCGTTTGTAAAAACAAAAATTTTAGCAGTTTTGCTTCCAACACGAGGGAAAGGAAAGAGGGCTGTAAGGGGATAGAAAGGTCAGAGAGAGAGAGAGAGAGAGAAAAGATCGGTGATGCCAGTGGGTGGCCGGAGTAGGGGCGTCGTCGACGGCATTTGGTGTAGGTGGTGGTGGCGTGGCCCATTGGTAGGGAGTGGCAGTGGAGGCACAGCTACGGCGTGCTTGCTTTCCCTTCTTGTTTCTTCTCTTTAGCGTCTTCTGTAGAAGCTCTCTTTTTCTCCTAATTTTGTTCTTCTGAGTTAGCTGCTTCTGCTCTTCTTTCTTCCCTAATGATTTTCATTGTGTTATGAGAATTATTAATGAAGCATTGGCCTTTTATAGGCGTTCTGGAGGGACACTAATCTATTACGTGTTATTAAGCATGTATATGTTTTGCCAAGTTTATGGCTGAGAATGTTTTATTAAGCATGGCCATGTGAAATTTTCAATGTAAAATTTTTAATTCAAAAAAATTTAAAAATTTCGGTATAAGCTTTTAATGTATTTTATGACTTATCGTACTGTCAAATTTTTTACGAATTCTTTTTAACCATATAATATATTTTTATTTCAAATTTTGATTATTGGCATTTTTAATAAGTGTAAATTTTTAGATTTCGATTCTAAAATAATTCATATGGTTTTGTTAGGAATTTCGAGTTTCTCTACTAATTAATCATTAGTTATTTATCTTCTATAATTAGCTACCGAATATTGTATAATTCTGATAAGCTTAACCAGCTGACAAAATTAAATTCGACACATGTCTTATTTTTATTAGTTTTTAAGATATGAATTATTACGATCTATTTCTCTTTAAGAAATTGCGTTCTCGAAATTTACGTACTTTTATTTGAAAAGGTGTAGCTACTTTTCTTGCATGTTCTCTACGGTGATTTCTTCAATCGAGTGGTCTCGCCATAATACTTTTGTTAAGGAAATAATTTTATTTTGTAGTATTTGCTCCTCATGTTTAGTACTTGTGCTGGTTCTTTTTCATTAACAAGATCGAATTTTAGATTAACGAATTGTACTGTTAGCACATTAAAAGGATTTGTAGAGATCACAATTCATCCCGTCCCGCCCTTGCCCTCGCCCGCATCCAGCTAGGGTTGGGCTCCGCTATTTTTTTCAGTTAGGGCCGAATTTGGGAAAAATAAATAAAAACCACGTTGGGAGGGTTCAATTTTTACAGTTTCTGCCCCCCTCTCTCTCTCTCTCTCTCTATATATATATATATACCCTTATTATTCTTAAAAATCTCAAAAGTACTGTTCAGCCGTTTTGGCTTCCGCCCGTTCAACTCTCTCTAAATCTCATACCTTAGACTTCTCAACTAAAATCACTCTCTAGAACCGTGAGAGACTTCTCAGTTCTTAGTATTGGAATCTAAACTAGCAATCGTGAATCGTAATTTGTTTAGGAACCTTTCAGAGACTTCTCAGTTCTTAGTTTAGGAACATTTAGAGACCTATCAGCTCTAACTATTACCTTTGGCGTCGACGGGGAATTTTGGGGATCTTTCGTCGAATCATCGGGAAGTCGTGAATCATGATTTGTGCCAGTAACCAGGTTCAGGACCTTTAGGTTCTTCGCCTTTCTTTAATCTTTCAGTCCATTCCATTTACGTTTGGCTTTGTTTTAGAGATTGTTGACAACTCATAATGCATAGATTCTAACCTGACAAATACATTTTGGTCATCAAAGTAAGAAAACCAAGCTACTTTCACTGTTCGATTTCATGATTTGTTCACTGTCACTGTTCGATTTTAAGAACCCTAACTTGTTCACTGTCACTGCATTTTGGCGAGCTCTTCAAACATTTTGAGAGGGACTTCAACGAAATTTTTTTTGAGATCTACTAAGAATTTTTGAAATTTTCTCTTCGTCGGCTGTTCTCCTTCCCATCTTTGCCGTTTTACTGAGATTTGCTGTTTAACGGGAATTATATATTTATAGTATTTTTAAAAAATTATGAGACTCTAAAATAGAAAGCATAGTTAGAATTATAAATAAAAAAGTGGCTCCTTAAAATATTAGGAAGTCACTTGAGGAATAATGGTTGGAGATGCTTTGATTTACTCACTGTCACGGGCAGAATTTACGTTTTTTAGCATATGTAAAATAGGTTTTGGTTTGTCATGAATCTTAATAATAGGTAACTTCTTTATTATTTTTTATTTGATTTTCAGATTTTATTAATGAAAAGAAAAGAAGTAAAAAAGAGCAATTAATTCACTATTTTGAATAGATTTAACACATTTCCTGTGACTTGTTACATGTGTAATTTCTGTGTTTGGAGCATTGTTGGTAGAGAAATGCTTAGTGATGGAACCAGAAAAAATATATAAATAGTCACAGAATCAACCACAAATAATATGAAATGCTCAGTTATGAAAAAAAAAAGCATGAGTTATGATCATAAGATTTTTAGTGAGGGACAATACCTGTTGTCAATTTAGGAAAATGGCATCTTCATATTAATGTACTTGAAAATGGTAATTCTTATATATATATAATTCTTATATATATATAAATTAACTTAATGTATATTTTTAAGTATGATAATTATAATTTTGAATTATAATAGTAAATTTAAGTGTTGTACTAAATTTTTATATTTTGATTTAATTATAGCATTATTTTGTTGAAGTGTTTAAGCCAAATTTTGATTTTTGTGAAATTTTCTAACTCGGTGTATATGTATATACATATTATTTACTTTTATATTAGTTTTAACTTAATTTGATAAAATTATGTTTTAAAACTCAATTTCATAATTTAGTATTATTTGTATCATTGTTTAATTAATTAGATGTTGCATTAAGTCTTTTGTTAATTTAATATTCAAGTTGGTATTAAAATTTATGTTATTTTATTGAAGTGTTTATTCTTTAAATATATAATTATTACGTGTTGTGTATGTATATATATATATATAAACAATTTTTTAATTTTTTGATTATAATATTCACAAGCAACTTTTACTTTTTAGTTTTTATTTTATTTTAATTGAGTTGTAATAGAGAGAGAGCAGTAGTATTTATTATATATATGTATATATATATATATATATATATATATATTATAAATCTTTTTTTTAGAGATTCTTTTTATATGTATTCTTGTGTATATAATAAGCATGTGTTGGAAATTAATTTTACTTTATTTTATGATTTATAATAGTCATTGTTTTTAATTGGGGTTATTATTGTCATTATTATTATGAGTATTGTTATCATTATTTATTTATTTATTTATTTTTAAATCTCAGTGTTGGGTGATTGTGGCGATATAAGCGACAACAGCTATACTACTATTGCTATTCGTATGTCTAAAAAATAGATTCTTACATAAAATATAGAAATATTTTTTCTCAGTTAAAACTCTGTCAGTCACACTATAAAACTTTGTCAATTGAAAGTGATTGGAGTTTGCTAAAGAAATATGTGAAAGGTTAAAAATCATTTATAATGCTACTGAGGTGTTGAGCGGGACTAAATTTCTCACCTCAAATTTGTTTTTTCCAAAAGTGTCTGAGATTAAAATTGTTTTATCTTAATGGGTGGAGTCTCCTATTGAAGTGATAAAAAATATGACATAAAAAATTATAATCAAATATGAGAAGTATTGATCAGTTATTCATGGCATTTTAAGAGTTGCAGCAGTGTTGGATCCAAGATACAAGATGACTCTGATTGAATATTATTATTCAAAAATTAATAAGGGTGGGGTTTTTTTTTTTGAAATTGAGATAATTAGGCAATATTATTTTGAATTGATTACATAATACCAAATTCGGCTGGGGAATGCTGATGGTAAATTTTTAGACACTTTGAACTTGACTTGTGAGAATGTAGATAATTTATCTTACTACGATTTGTTTGGTTCTAGTAAAAAGAAGTTTAAAACTCTGAATGTCAAATCAGAGTTAGATCATTATTTGGAGAAGGATGTATTACTAAAAAATCGTGATTTTAATATTTTGGCGTGGTGGAAATTAATGGGCTTGAATATCCAACTTTGCAAGCTATAGTTAGAGATGTGTTAGCTATTCATGTGTTCACAGTTGCTTCAAAATCGACGTTTAGCACTGGTGATCGAGTAATGACTCCACATCTTAGTAGGTTTCATCCCAAGACTTTAGAGACACTAGTGCGTGCTCAAAATTGGTTATGGGGGTTGAACATAAAGATAAGTAAAATTTACATGTTTCAATTTTGCTATTCCTATTTATAATTAAGATAATATAATTACTTATTCCCTCCTTTTTCTTTTCTTTTTTTTTTAAGGTGAATAAAAAATAGAGTCACTTGGTTTGCTTCTTTTGTAACAATTAATAAAGATGCTGATGATATTGAGCCACCTGTTACACTTATTAATTGTGATGTTTCTTTTGTAACAATTAATAAGGATGCTGATGATATTGAGCCACAAGGATGCTGATGATATTGAGCTACCTGTTACACTTATTGATTGTGATGTTTCTTTTGTAACAATTAATAAGGATGCTGATGATATTGAGCCACCTGTTACACTTATTGATAGTGATAACAAGGTAAGTGTCATTAATTATTGAACACTGAAACTAAATTTATAACAGTTGCAGTTCTTATTATATAGTTTGTATGAATTAATAAGTTTTTTAACTTTTTTTTTTGGATTTACATAAATAGGATTGATTTGAGAGTTGATGCAAACTTAGTTGAATGCTTAAACTTGGTTGGTTGGTTGCTGTTGGACTGCTCAATGTGTTGCCATTTTTGGCAAGCTTAACTATTATTTCACTTTTGTGTACTTGGTTGTTGCCAATTTGTTGCCATTTTTGCAAACTTCATTGTTGTTACTTTTTTGCAAACATGATACAATTGTTATGTTTTCTTTGGGTATGATCAATTTATGGTAATTAATGATTTTTATTTTGGATTATATGCTAATGTTATGTGGTTTATAAATTATTAGTGATGATTTACATGGAACAAGTTTTATGAGATAATAAAAATGGTATAATTATATTTTGAATTTTACAAGATTGATATCTACATGTATTCCATTGGCTAATGGATACACTGTACGAAAAATGGGGCAGGGCAAGGACTCGTTCCCTTATTAGGGACGAAGATGGGGAGGAATTTTGATTCCCCAACGAGTAACAGGGTAGGGTGAGGTAGTAAAGCTTCTAACAAGGACGAGGACAAGGAAAGAAAAATTCACCCATGCCTCGCCTTGTTGCCATCCTTAAGGGTTTGGCATTTATTCCTTTAGTATCGAGTCGTGGGATACATCGTGCAATCCTGACAACTCTAGAGGTAGGGCCAATTGATTTGCCATGTTTCCAATTTTTGAATGACTTCGTATGACCTAATGTAACGGGGATGCAATTTTCATTTCTTTTTGAATCTCATTATCTCTTTCCATGGCAATATCTTTAAGAACACATGATTTTTGACTTCAAATTTTAGGTCACATCTCCGATTATCTGCGTAACTCTTATGCATGTCCTGAGATTGTTTTAATCTTTCTCGGATCAACTTTATTTTGTCGGTGGTAATTTGTACAAGTTTAGTGTCAAGTAACTTCTTTTTTCTGACTTTCTCTCAGCAAATTGGGCTTTGACACTTTCTACCGTACAATCCTTTGTAAGGGGCCAATCCTATGGTCGATTAGAAATTATTATTATATGTGAACTCGATTAATGATAAATGTTTTTATCAACTTCCAGCAAAGTCTAGGACACATGCTTTGAGTATATTCTCCGAGGTCTGAATCGTCCTTTCTAATTGGCCGTCAGTTTGCAGGTGAAAAGTCGTGCTAAACTTCAATGTGATCCTCAATGCCTCTTGTAGACTTGGCTAGAATCTAGACATAAAACGTGGATTCCTATCTGATACTATCGAAACTAGGATGCCATGCAAACGAACGATCTCATCAATGTAAAATCGTGCAAACTAGTTCATTGAAAATGTCATCTTCATAGGTAAGTAGTGTGCCGTCTTCGGTAATCTATCTACAATTACCTAGATAGTATCATTTTTCTTGGGTGATCGTGATAACCCAACTATAAAATTCACGGTGATATGCTTCCACTTTCATTCAGGTATAGGCAAGGGTTGTAATAGTCCTGCCGACTTTTGGTGTTTTATCTTAATTTGTTGGCATATTAAACATCTTGCCACAAAGTCTGCGACATCTTTTTTCATCTCACTCCACCAATATCTTTTCCTCATATCTCTATACATTTTCGTGCTTCTAGGGTGCATCATGTATGCTAAATTATGAGTTTCATCTAAAATTTGCCTCATTAACTTCTCATTGTTAGGCACATACAATCGATGATCAAATCATGAGACATCATCTCGAATCTTAAGCTCCGTCTTTCCTTTAGCAATTGCCTCTACCCTTATCTTGTCTATTTGATTATCTGCTAACTGGGCCACTCAGATCTAGTCTAACAAGGTTGGCCTTACTCTAAGAGTTGCTAATAAGCCCCCACTTTCTACTATTGCAAGGGTGGTCCTGAACGACAGCATTTCAAAAAACGCGATATTCCGCACTGTTCGAAGGTGTGACATCTTTCCTTATGATTTTCAACTTATGGCGTCTACTATAATATTGGCCTTTCCGGGATCGTAGTGAATCGTACAATCGTAGTCCTTAATTAGTTCCACCACCTTCTCTATCTTAGGTTCCACTCCTTCTAAGTGAAGACATACTTAAAACTCTGATGGTCAGTAAAATTTTCACAAGTGACTTTATATAAATAGTGTCTTCATACTTTGAGTGCAAAGACAATCGCAGCCAACTCCAAGCCGTGGGTAGGATAATTCTTTTCTTGAGGCTTTAGTTGTCTCAATGCGTATGCTATTACCTTCCCATGTTGCATTAAAACACAACCGAACCCTTGGTGTGATGAATTACTATAAACTACAAAACCTTCATTGCTCGATGGGAGGGTGAGTATAAGTGCTGACATCAATTTAGACTTTAGTTCTTGAAAACTTTGTTCACATTGGTTAAACCATTCAAATTTCAAATTCTTCTAGGGTAACCGAGTCGAGTGTCTTGCAATTAAAGAGAAATCTCGAATAAATCTCTGATAATAACCAGCAAACCCCAAAAAATTACGTATTTCTGTTACGTTGGTTGGTATCGCCCAATTTACTACAATCTCAACTTTCGCTGGATCTACTTAAATTTCGTCCCTAGATATAACATGTCCCAAAAACACCACTTGGTCCGTCCAAAATTCACATTTAGAAAACTTTGCATAGAACTTGTGGTCCCTTAAGATTTGTAAAGAAACTCTCAAATGCTCTGTATGTTTTTTCTTTCTTCGTGAATATATCAGGATGTCATCAATGAACCCAATCACAAACTTATCTAGAAACTTCTTAAACAACTGATTCACCAAGTCCATAAATACTGCAGGTGCATTAATCAACCTGAATGATATTACTACAAACTCATAATGTCCATAGCGGATCCTAAAAGCAGTCTTAGGTACGTCTGACTCCCTTACCTTCAATTAGTGATATCCTGACATCAGGTTGATCTTCGAGAATACTTTTTCTCCTTGTAACTGATTGAAAAGATCATTTATCCTAAGCAAAGGATACTTATTCTTGATAGTTACTCTATTTAACAGTCGATAGTCAATACACATTCTTAGAATCCCACCCTTCTTTTTAACAAATAACATGGGTACTCCACAAGGTGAGGCATTAGGCCTGATGAATCTTTTATCCAACAATTCCTGTAATTGCTTCTTCAATTCTCCCAACTCAACAGGTGACATCCTATAGGGAGGGATAGATATGGGCGTCGTGCCCGGCTATAGATCAATTGTAAACTCTACTTCTCGATCTCGTGGCATTCCTGACAAGTCATCTGGGAACACATCTGGGAATTCACAAACAATTGACACTTCTGAAGGCTCCTTCTCTTTCACCTTTATGTCCACTACATGAGCCAAAAATCCTTAGTAGCCCTTTTTCAATAATTTCGAAGCTTTGATGGCTTACATTATACGAACAGGCGTTCTACCCTTATCCCCTTGAAATATAAACTCCACCTCTCTAGGTATTCTAAAGATTACTCGCTTCCCAAAATAGTCTAGTGATGCGTGGTAAGATGATAACCACCCCATCCCGATGATTAGGTCGAAGCTTATCATACTTAAAGGCGTCAAGTCCATTAACATATCTCTGTCTCATTTCCTCAACAAATAATTTTTGTACATACTTTTAACTATCACTTCTTCTCCTACTGAGGTAGTAATTGTCATTATGCAATCAAGATGTTCTATTTTTACAGCATCTACTTGTTTTACGAATGCAGGAGATACGAATGAGTGTGTGGATCTAAGATATATTAAAACGTAGGCATCTTTATTGAAAGCTATAAGTGTATCTGTCACCACATCGGTGGTAGCCTGTCCATCTTGTCGTGTGATTGCGAACACCCTTTCTGGAATTGTTGGTAGCTCCATTGGTCCCTTCCCTTTATTCTGTGCATTCCTCATCAGTTCGTCTTTTTCCATTCTCCTACTTTCGATAAATAACTGCGTCGACATCTCTGATTGCCCACACTGAATGGCTGTGTCCTAGTTCACCGCATCGATAGCAAATAATCCCTTGGTTGAGCTTTGGATAGTTCTTTTTAAAGTGATTGGTAGCTCCACACTTGAAACAACCGTTTGTCTTTGTCTCCTCCTCCCATTCAGATATTCTTTTGTTTGATCGGCTCCCGGTGTTTCTTGCAGTTTACTGATAATTCTGGCTTCAGAAAATCGGTGGTCTTGAGTTATTATTTTTAGAACCATGTCCTCTAGTGTTTCTCATCAGGGCACTACCAAACTTGTGTTTCTTAAAATCTTCTCGCCTCTCTTCACCTTTTTTGACATCTTTTTCTATCATCCACGCATTTTTCACTGAACTTACATAACTACTGATTTCAAGTACAGTCAGCCTGGTCTTTATTAGGAAGTTCAGTCCTTTCTAAAACCTTCTGCACTTTGTGTGCTCATCAGGTATAAGTTGAACGGCATACCGGAATAACTCTATGAACTTCATCTCGTACTTAGTTACACTCATTTTTCCTTATTCGAGGTCGATAAATTCTTGTTTCTTCTCATATTTATACGTTACGGGCTTATATTGCTCTTCAAATGCCTTCACGAACTGACTCTAAGAGATTTTCTATGGTACTAGAGGATTAGTTCCTTGTACTGGCATGTTTAACAGCCTTTTTGTGGCCTCCCACCAATTGTATGCCTCTTCTCTAAACATGAGGACTACAAGGTCAACCTGTCATCTTCAGCTACTCCTAGCCTGTCCAAAATGTGTACCGCATTCATCAACTAATTTTTCGCCTCCATGGGACTAAGAGTTTCTACGAATTTTTTAGTACCTAAGTTCTTAAACTGTTTGATCATGGAGTTTCCTGTCCTTTCTGCTTGTATCGCAATCCATCTTGCATTTTGTTTCGTTATTACTTCCAGCATTCTCGTAGCCTGATCCGGTTGTATTGGTCCCATTTGGGAAGATGCTTCTTATTGCACTTCATTAGACTAATTAGGAATAGACGATGTCTCGACTAAATGTTATATACTTCACCCTATTACAAGAGATGTACATGTTTAAGATTCAATACTAAAGCCTAACTCAACTCATATAGAATGGAATAAACAACTAAACTAGGAAAACAAAGGTTATCTCCCCAAATCTAACAATGTACTTAGATTTTCAATTAGGAACCTGTGCTTGCATAACGAGTTTCCTAAATAGACTTCAAAGCCAGTCAATTAGACATCCAAAGATAAATGTATGATATCCCAAGGCATATGCTACAAACCATAAGAAAACGTACTTCTCCTACGGTACACTATAGGTCATACTTTGACAAGTTTGCAGAATCTAAAATTTGGAGTTCTGATACCAAAATATCACATTCATTTTTAGGAATCGAAAATCGATGTGACTCATTGCGGTCAATAGAGTATTTATACAAATTAAATTAGAATTATTTATTTATAAGAACGAAAACAACTATATATATTAGGGATACGTTATCTCATACATCCAAACCGGCGTATACTTAATAAAAACTTCATGTTTATGGTCATGTTTATTAAAAGATTTAAAACAAAAATAAAAAAATTAACTGCGAGCCTGAGTCTATGAACCTAACGACTGTGGTGGAATAACTCTAACTATCCTTGTTATCTGCGACCACTAAAGTTACATAATAGTGAATTTAGTATTATAATGAACAAATATAAGATAGTCCTTTTCTTTGCAGATACTAAAATATCATACTTTTCACAAGAGATTTAAAATATGGCATTTTCTTGTCACAAAATTTCATAACATAGGAAGAAGTTTTCTCAATTCTTGTAAAAAGATCAGTGTTGAAATATAAAATTTTAATTTTAAGTAGATTAAATATATATTTATTTTTTA